>VUQS01048764.1:0-10728 GCA_015108495.1 Heterochromis multidens | reverse complement strand
ATTTTAAATTCAATTCTGGATTTAACAGGGAGCCAATGAAGAGAAGCCAATATGGGAGAAATATGCTCTCTCTTTCTAGTCCCTGTCAGTACTCTCGCTGCAGCATTTTGGATCATCTGAAGGTTTTTCAGAGAGTTTTAAGGACAGCCTGATAATAATGAATTACAATAGTCCAGCCTAGAAGTAATAAATGCATGAACTAGTTTTTCAGCATCACCCTGAGACAGGGTGTTTCTAATTTTGGCGATATTGCACAAATGCAAGAAAGCAGTCCTACATATTTGTTTAATATGCGCATTGAAGGACATATCCTGGTCAAAAATGACTCCAAGATTCCTCACAGTGTTACTGGAGGCCAAGGTAATGCCATCCAGAGTAAGTATCTGGTTAGACACCATGTTTCTAAGATTTTTACTCATTTCTGGAAATCCTCATCCAACAATAGTTTCCAGTGGACCAGCTTCTCGATAAATCACACACACATATTACAGTATGACTGCATATTTTCAGCATATAAGTCATTCAGTCCTTTTATAAAACACAAACTACTCATCCATCAGAACTTCAGCTTTCAGTTCTTGTGCTCAACAAAGTCATTGACTTGCTTAAATCCAAAGTCTAGCCAGTATACTCATCCTGCTCTCTTCTCTCCCTTCTCTTTTTCAGTACCACTGTTTTGCTTTGCTCGATAACCAAAACTTAACTAACTACTCTATAAAACACTCTCCAAAAGCAGCTCTCCATAGCTCATGTCAACAGTCTCACATACATCATCCACAAAAGTTCAGGAAGTACAAGTAAAATATTTCCCAGCGTGTCCCTCTGCCATAAAAACTGGAGTAAATAGCTAAAAGTCATTTCATAATGTAGACTTAAAGAGACTTAAACATATTAGTGAAAATCTTATCTGTCCACTTTGCCATAACACTGCTAATGTTTCTAGAATGTGAAGGAGCCCTTTTGGCAGTTATGTCAACTGGGCCCCTCCTACCTTCTGGGCCCTGGTGTCTTGGATGTGATTGGTCACAAGTCTACAGGCAAGGAGCCCTCTGATTGATTGAAAGTTTAAAGTGGAGGAGAGTGTTTCTCATCATGTCTGTTGGGTTTTTTTTCCTTTATCAGGTGATGCTTCCAGCTGATTTATCCCAGCCGAGGCATCAGCTGCTGTCCATAGTCCAAGATCTTCAAAACAAATGTTTTAGAGGCATCTTACACCTTCTGGATTGAACTACATGTGCTTTTCCCACCTGAAGTTTAAATCATGCTCTTGTAATAGTACAATCAAGTGCAATTCATGTCATTTTTTGACATTACTGTACAGATTCAATCATTTATTTCAATGTAGAGTCCAGAAAATCTAATTTCAAACATCACAAAGCATATTTATGTTAAAACAAAAGACTCTGTCCTTTGTTTTCACACAAATATGCTTTAAAAACTTTAAAGTATATTTAAACTTTAAAAGTTGCTGAAATTGAGAAAAGCAAAATGATACACGTGACACCATAGGCATCATTCAAAGAAAATATATACAATCTGAGAACATAGCACCAACTACTCTATAGTCCAGTAAAGTTACGCACATTCAGCAGCCACTTTATTAGGTACACCTGTTCACCTGCTTGTTAATGCAAATATCTAATCAGTCAATCACATATCAGCCACTCAAAGCATTTAGGCATGTAGACATGGTCAAGATAGTCAAGACAGGTACGGTTGTTGATGCCAGACAGGCTGGTCTGAGTATTTCAGAAACAGCTGAACTACTGGGATTTTCCCACGCAACCACCTCTAGGGTTCACAGATAATGGTCTGAAAAGTGAGCGTCAGTTCTTGCACCCAACAAATGCACCTTGAAGCAGATGGGTTACAGCAGCAGGTGACCATGCTGGGGGCCACTCCTGTCAGCTAAGAACAGGAAACTGAGGCTACAGCTCGCACAGTCTCACCAAAATTGGACAACGGACTCTGGAAAAAACGCTGTACTCCAGTGGCCTCCACCGTCAGCAGATCTCAGTCCAGTAAGGCACCTTTGGGATGTGGTGGAAGGGGAAATTTGAAAGAGCAGCTGACAATCTGCAGCAACTGTGTGATGCTATCATGTTAATATGGAGCTAAATTTCTGAGGAATCTTTCCAGCACCTTGTTGAATCTATGACACAAAGAATTAAGGCCGTTCTGAAGATAAAAGGTGGTCCAACCCAGTGCTAGCAAGGTGTAACTAATAAACTGGCAGGTGGGTATATATGTATAGTATATGCATGTGTGTAATTAGCAGTTTCATGACATGCATGTATTTATATTTGTTGCAACTAAACTACTCACTAACATATTTCCCCACCCACATGTTACTGATTTCAGAAATGCATTAAAATTAGTGAGAATGATGTTTCTGATGTGAGAACTGCACCAATTTTTAAAATTTGTCTACTTTTAAAACTGGTAAAATCTCAGGAAGGTTTTGTTGTACAGTAAAAATTGTACTTTACAGACAAGTGACAAATTAAAGGCATAACCTGAACCCTTGACCCCTACCCTGAGGGGATAGTTACACTGTGGTAGTTTGCTGCCGTGGTAGGGTCCACTTGTTACAGGGAAAAGTCACTGGAAATCAATGTAAAGTTGCATTGTGGGATCACCTGCATGGTAGTCTAATAGTTTGAAAGAAGGCAACTGGACTTCTTTAAGTTGTTTGAAGACATTTCACCTTTTATCCAAAAGGCTTCTTCAGTTCTAAAACCAAATGGTGGAGAGTCCCAGGTATTTAAACCCTAGTGGGTGAAGTGACCTTCACAGTCGCCAGGTCTCAACCCAGCTCTACGTCTGGCAGGGTTTTGGGCCAACGTGTGAGGTGGCGATCTCTGCCAACATCATCAAAACACCAAATAAGGGAATATTTTCTAAAAGAATGTTGTTCATCCCTACATCAGAGTGTCAGATACTTTAATAATCAATGCCAAGAAACACTGAAGCTGTTCTGGAGGCACGTGGTGCACAAACACCTTACTGAGAGACTTTTTCCTTTAATTTGTCACCTCTCAGTATGATGCTACTCTAGTAGTGGGGTCTTCTCTTCTTTTTTTATTTAATAAAGGTGCTGTGTGAGTTTGTGATTTTATGTATGGCACACTAATAAAATGATCAACCATGTGAGAGAATGCTTTGCCTTTTTCTAAATTACATTTATTTACACTTATCACTTATATCTTTACAAAGGTCCTTAGGACTGTTGGGAGGCAGATTAAACAGTTACCAATGTCCTTGTAAATAATCTGCACTCTATGTATGTGTTCCTCTTTATTGTTAAAACATATAAACACCATTGTAGCACTTAAAATTGATGAATGAATAATAAAACACACTGTTACTTGAACATTTGCCACTTTATTAAATCAATTACATGAAACAGGGAAGACAGGACTACAAAGCAGACCATGAAGTATCAGAAAGTGGATGAGAATTACATTTCATTAGAAATTAAAAGTCCTGAGATACTTAAAGTCCTCTACTTAAGTGAACCTTACCTGTTCAGCTTCTTCTCACCGGCCGCACTCCTTGTATTGCTTTGAGAAACTCTCTTGTCACCAGATACTCACCTGCCTGCCCACTCTCCACCACAGCTGCCTAAAGCCTCTTCCTGCTCCCTCGCAAGTACCTCTGCCTCAGTCTTCCTCTGGACCCCAAGTAAGACAAATGAACAGTTTTCAAAACGGTCCTTCCTCGTTTATTCTATTCACTCTGTCATGATCCGGGGTCTGTGACCGTGCGTTTCAAGTTTTTGTTTTGTTTTATGTTCTTTATTTAGTCTGTTCTTGGTTCCTTAGGGTTTCATATTCTAACTTTAGTTCCTTTAGTTTCATTTTCCATGACTTTATTTTCAGCTTAGATTGTTTTCTTTCATATTTTGTAACTTATCACTTATCGATAATCCCCTGAGTTTGAATTTTTCCTGCTCTCCTGTGTTCCCTGTATCTTAAGTCCCTGTCGTTGTATTAGATATCCCTGATGTTTTCCATCTCCCTGATTACCTCATGTGTATTTAAGCCCTCAGTTTTCCTTAGTTCCTTGTCACGTCGTACAGTTTGTCAGCCCGTGAGTTTTCCCTATGTGTTCCTGTTCGGATTACTTTACTGTTTGTCATCAGCTATGTGGACCTACCGCTTCATTTAAATAAAGGTCGGTTTCTGTTTATCGAAATCTGTTCTGGAGTCTGCATTTTGGGTCTAAATTCCACACATACTATGACACACTCAGGCTAACTCCCTTTCTCCCTCTCCGCAGACCCGCTCAGACCCCCAGCGCTAGCTTTGACTCCTGCCTGCCCAGTTTTCACTTATTGTAAACACTGCGCACCTGCTTCCCATTGTCTGAGTCTGCTTTCTGGGTCCAGAAAAAACATAGATTATGACAACCAGGAATACAAGGACTACAAGTGCTAGAAATACAGGGAATCAACTACGGGAACAAGCAGGAAACAAACAAGCAGACTACACAGTACAACACAACAAAGAACAGAAGCAAACTGAGGTTTAAGATCCTCTTATGAGCTTATGAGGCAAGAGGAAACAGGAGGGGAACTAAACAAAGCTGAAACTAAGATGACAAGACAAGGGAAGTAAAACCAGGAACAAGACACAAGAGACAACAGCTACCAAAATAAAACAGGAAATAACATAACCAGGAATCACCTACCATAGAGACAGAGTTTTAACAAGATACAAAGGGCCAAAGGGGAGGCAGGATAAACTGAAACTCAAAGAGTTAAATATAAACTATAACCACAAACAGAAGCTAGATTGCAAAAGAGAGCAAAACTAAGAAACCTAAGGACTAAATTAAGAAACGAATCATAAAGAAACCAACAAGGAAATAGCTGCTAAACAAACTGAATACAAACTCAAAGCACCATAAACACAGGAATCTAAATGTTAATACAAAAACTCAAAACTCAGGCAAAAACCCAGAGTCTATGACAAGAAGTTTACATCCACTCATCATGGGCAAGAATGTCATTGTAATTTTGGGTTTTTAATTATGTCTTTGAACTGTCCTTTTCTCATGATTGTACAGCAAACATCTTTAATTACTTTAAAAAAAACAAGAACTGGGTGCACAAGATTGAATTTATTTTAGATTTTCTCTGATCCACACAGAGTCAAAAGTATACATACAGGTTCAAATACATACATAAACTCTCAAATCTTTTCAGCTGCTGAAGGATCCACAATGTTTCCAAGATTATCACTTCAAACAACTGTACTGTATGTAAGTACAAGTTATTTGGCTGTGTCACCACTTTGCCAAGGTCTGGAAGAAAACCCCAACTGTCACCCTCAGATGAGAGGAAGTTGGTTAGGATATTCAAGCACAACCCAGAAACCACCAAGGTTCAAACCTGCCAAGAACAGGATACTGCTGGAATACCAGCATCACTGTCCACAGCAAAGTGAGTTTTATATCTCCATGGACAGGGTGCTGACCAAGAAAGAACCCCTTCCTCCAAAATTGACACCTTCAAGCTCAACTGACATTTGAAGCTGCCCACATGGACAAGCCAAATGTCTTCTGAAGAAAAGTTTTATGGTCAAATGAGACAAAGATTAATCAGCCTTCCTGGGAAGGTCTGCGCCAGGATACTGGAAAGGAGAGTTCATCCGTTAGTCGAACCTTCGATTCAGGAGGAACAATGTGGTTTTCATCCTGGTTGCAGAACGCTGGGCCAGCTCTTTATCTTCTCAAGGATATTCGAGTGTGCGTGGGAGTTTACCCAACCAGTCTACATGTGTTTTGTGGACTTGGAGAAGGCTGTGTCCTTCAGGTAATGCTGTAGGAGGTGCTTTGGGAGTATGGGGTGTCTGACCCCTTGGTATGATCCATTCGATCCCTGCACAACCGTTGCAGGAGCTTGGTCAACATTGCAGGCAATAAGTCAGACTCGCCCCGAGGGGGTGTTGGACTCCACCAGGGCTGCCCTTTGATGTGGTTCTGTTGACTTCATCAGGTGGTGGCCTCCAGCTCACACTGGAATGGTTCACAGCAGAGTGTGAAGCGGCGGGAATGAGAATCAGCACCTCCAAGTCTGAGGCCATGGTCCTCAGCTGGAAAAGGGTGGAGTGCCCTCGTCAGGGACGAGTCGCTGCCCCAGGTGGAGGAGTTTAAGTATCTCGGGGTCTTGTTCATGAGTGAGGGGAGAGGGGAGCGGGAGATCGACAGACAGATTGGGGCCGCAGCTGCAGTGATGCGGATGCTGTACTGGTCCATTGTGGTAAAGAGAGAGCTGAGCTTAAAAGCAAAGCTGTCGATTTACCGATCAATCTACATCCCTACCCTCACCTATGGTCACAAGCTTTGGGTAGTGACCGAAAGAATGAGATCGTGGATATAAGTGGCAGAAATGAGCTTTCGCTTAAGGGTGGCTGGCCTCTCCCTTAGAGATGGGGTGAGGAGCTCAGCCATCCGGGAGGGGCTTAGAGTAGAGCTGCTACTCCTCCACATCGAAAGGAGCCAGTTGAGGTGGTTCAGGCATCTGACAAGGATGCCTCCTGGGCGCCTCCTGCATGAGGTGTTTCAGCTATGATCTACTAGGAGGAGGCCCCGGGGCAGACCCAGGACACACTGGAGAGATTACATCTTTCGGTTGGTCTGGTCGGTCTGCCTTGGCATTCCCCTCGATAAGCTGGAGGAGGTGGCTGGGAGGGAGGAAGGTCTGGGCTTCTCTGATTAGACTGGTGACCTCATAACGTGGCCCTGGATAAGTGGAAGAAAATGGATGGATGGATGAGTCCCCCTTGAATGAGCTCAGGACACAGAAAAGTAGCAACATTTCTGACACATCTCAGTTTTGAGTTAATCACAGAGATTGTTGCTCTAATTTTTCATATTGTTTTGTTTTTTTGTTTTTTTTATTTGACTTAACCCCTTAACACCTTGTGTATCATATTTGCTACATACAGTTTTTGTGAGTTTTTGAGACTTCTACATCATCAGTGTGATTTTTTTTTCTCCCTGAAAAACCTAAATAAATTGCACGATACATTTCTAAGCAATAAATTGCAAAAGAAAAAAATGCTGGATGTAGCAAATAAAAATATATCATATATGTAAATTCATATTTAATTATATATTTTTTTTAATCATCAGAAGGTTCAATAAACACCTCATCTTCAAAAAATTAGAATTTTCTGGCAATTATTTTATGGTTCAGACTTTAAAGGGCTAGGTGCAAATGTTCTGAATAAGCCAGTGCTTTCATAATGAAGGAGGGTGTTTTTGTGTTTTTGTTTGTTTTTTAATCATGCAAGGAAGAAACAAACAAACAAACAAATATTTAGAAACTGAACTGATTAGAATTGTTTGTTGTCTTTTCTTTTTGGTGCTTTAATTAGAGTCTTTCTGCTGTCATGCAACATTAAAAGCCTTACATACACAACTGAGAGTACTAACAGTCTCACTCATTGTTTTTTAGTTCTTAGCTCTTAGGTTGTTTTGCTTTTTTGTTTTTTTCTTGCCCAGTAACCACAGGTTTCATTGTTTCCACTAATCAGTCACAGGGTTAGCAGTTTGATATCCAAATCTTCCACAAAGAGTGCCCCCAAGCCTAATTTGCCACCTGTTGCAGGAGTGGCACTTTGCATGATAATATATGTGTGTGTGTGTGTGAAAAGGGTGATTGAGAAAGACATTTTAAAAATTATTTAGTACACATACTAAATACGTTGTATTTTTGTGTAAATCACCTTCTCTAAAAGATTTGTGTCATGGTCCTGGGTTTTGGACCCAGCGTTTTGAGTTCTACTTCTGTTTAATGTTCTCTGTTTGACTTAGTTTGTCACTAGGGCACGCCCTGTCCACTGACGCAATCATCTCCATCCATGTCTGATATTGTCATGAAAGTGGGCGTGTGGCAAACAGAGAGTGGACCCGGATGCAGGACTCAGTAGACAGAAGATAACTTAAAATCACAGCTTTATTACGCTGGTCAAAACAGCAGAGAAAACAAAAGCTAAACAGTGACTTGAGCAGGATTGCGACTAAACAGACTAACAGAGAATACCATGAGGACAGTGTAAAGTGTCGCTGGAGTAATAAACTGAATTCGGGTTTTTTTAACATTAATAGAAATACAATAGAATCTTTATTTGCAAAAATAGTTTGTTTGACTTTGGGTCTCTTATTTAAAGATGAAAACATCACTCTGGACCCTTCAGTCATTTAATCTCTCTAATAAAATCAAATACTGAAAATTATTACAAATTGAATACAAATGGGATAAGCGGAAGAGAATGGATGGATGGATGAATACAAATGTTTGCAGCACATTCAGTGTTGCAAGATGTGCTGCAGAGACTGTGATAAGAAAAGAAGGTGCTACTGTTTATATTGACTTCTGGTAGCAAGCATATCTAATTTCACACTCACAGTGGCTTTTGTGTTAGTTCCTCATTTTACACCAATTTCTCATTTTACATCAATTTCAATGCCTCACATCTGACGAACAGACTTCTCTATGGACCTGATGAGAATGTAAGTTATCATAACTTCAAATATGGCAAATCACAACAACAGTCGCCTCAAGGCGCTTTATATTGTAAGGTAAAGACCCTACAATAATACAGAGAAAACCCCAACAATTAGACGACCCCCTATGAGCAAGCACTTGGCGACAGTGGGAAGGAAAAACTCCCTTTTAATAGGAAGAAACCTCAGAACCAGGCAGAAGCAGGCTCAGGGAGGAGCAGCCATCTGCCATGACTGGTTGGGGGTGAGGGGAGGAAGACAGGACAAAAGACACACTGTGGAAGAGAGCCAGAGATTAATAATAACTCATTAAATGCAGAGAGGTGTAAAAACACATAGAGAGAAGGAGAAACCCCCAGCAGCCTAGGCCTATTGCAGCGTAACTAAGGGAGGATTCAGGGTCACCTGATCCAGCCCTAACTAAAAGGAAAGTTTTAAGCCTAATCTTAAAAATATGTCTATGTCTATTTCAAATTTTATTGCCAAATTGTAACATCTACTCTTACCAGTAGCAGCTGTGTGTAAATCTCCTTTTCTAAAAGATTTGTTGAATCATAAGAAAAATCATCAGTGATAATATATGAACATACTGACTCCTAGTGTCAACTTGTGTTATTAGCACCAAAGGATGATCCATCAAAGACATGAATGACAGTGTAAAACGTAGCTGATGTAATAAACTAGAACAGAAATTTAATAGAAACTTTTTGTGCAGAAATAGTTTGCTTGATTTTCAGTCTCTTCATTAAAAATGGAAACATCACTGTGGTCCTTTCAGTCATTTAATCTCTGCAATAGAACCAAATACGGAACATTATTACAAAGTGAATACAAATGTTTGCAGCACATTCAGTGTTGCAAGATGTGCTGCAGAGACTGTGATAAGAAAAGAAGGTGGTTCTGTTTACTGTACCACCTTCTTAAAGAGCCTCACATCTGAGGAACCAACTTCTATGTGGACCTTATGAGAATGTAAGTTATCATATGTTCTATGTGGAACAAATGTAAAGGTTTTACCCAAAGATGACATGATGTTCTATCAATTTTTGATTCACTGCTATTTAGATTCATCATCATATTGTTAAAGTTTGAAGAAAAATAAAGAAAAAGTCAAAAAGTTCCACTGGAAAAAGGTGAGCGGTTATCTTTTTTCATAATTTTGAGACATTTATTCACTGTGTTCAGAAGATTTTTGGTCTTCTATAAAAAAAATCACATAAAATGTATTTGTAGCTGCTTTTGCCTTATGACTTCCTTGAGCTCCTCTTACATTGTTTAATGTTTTAAACTATGTAAAACAAAAGTTGTATGTTGTTATCTTATCAGATTTTAAGCTGAACATTTATCTTAGTAATGGCATTACATGGCAACAAGATTTTTGCTCCTGAGAATAACAGAATCATAAATTATGTGAATTTCCACTAAAGATATTCTCAAATTCCTTTTGACAGTTTTAACAGACCCTTTGTGTCAATTTCCATTTATCAGCCTGTCACTGGTAATGGTTAACAAATAATTGTTCAAATTGTTTCATGTGTAAACCTCAGATTCCTTTAAACTACCTTTTTGCAACAAAGATGGCTGGAACGCTGACTCTTCTTCTTTTTATTTCTCTGCTGCAGGGTGAGTGAAAGAAAATCAACATCTGCTTTGTGCAAAGAATATTTATGTTAACAATAATAATAATAATAATATTAATATCAGTGTCTGTGATATCATCTGTTAATATGAAACATGCAGTAAACTACCAACCTGTCCATTTATTAGATATTTAACAGTAAAATATGTTTTTATTAGTATCTGAGTTTAACATTGAAGTCACTGTAACAGAAATAATTCTGGAGAAAGAGACAGTGGGGATAAAAACTGTTGCTGTAAGTGCTGCATTTCTTCTTTAAAAATCATTGTGTTGTGTTTCAGGTGCACTGTGTGGAACGTGGGATGTCCAAATACCACAGAATAGAGTCCTAATCAAAAGTTTAAGACCACTTGAAAAATGGCAAAAAATCATATGTTGCATGGTTGGATTGTAACAAGGTTCCAAGTAGAGCTTCAACATGCAACAAGAAGAAATGGGAGTGAGACAAACATTTTTTTGAGCATGCAATTTATTGAAAACAACACTTAAACTGAAACAGGCTGTTTCATAGCTGATCAAAAGTTTAGGACCACACCTCCAAAAAAACCCGTAAGCCCCCCCAAAACAGAAAT
>VUQS01048750.1:0-12564 GCA_015108495.1 Heterochromis multidens | reverse complement strand
AAATACCAAGAACTTCATTAGGAACCCCTATGCAATTTTTCAATATTCATAGCGCACATTTTGCCAACAAATTGTAAGTAAACACTGCTAGTAATTAAATTAAATAGGGCTCTGTATCTATATCAAATAGAAACCTCACTAATTAGTATCACACCTTTGTTTACTTACTTTTTTATTGTGCAGATGGTTGCTGTGAAAAAAGGTTATATAATAATAAGAGCTGTGACATAAAGTCTGCTTTTACAAAGCTTATACATACATCAGAAAGGTGATAATTATGATTTAGTTATTGTGATTATTATTGGGTAGTAGTGGGCAGTAGTTGGTGCACTTTAGTGAGACATGTTCCTATATTTTGCCTTGTATTGGGGGTGGACAAAAATATTAAAAACCACAGGATCGTTACAGCGTCTGCATTACTGGTGTGTCCCTTGAACAATCTGGAACAGATTAAACAGAGTAGAGCTGCCTGTGTGGTGCATTTGGTTCTTCTTTTTTCATCTGTCTTGAATCAATAATTTCAATCAGTGCTGTCAGTGTTTCTCCTGACAGTGATTCTCTGTGACCTTGACATAAGTTTAGCAGACAATTACAGTTTCACACGCTGTCCAGGGAGGAACAATCATTATCATTGACAGGCTGTACACACGAGTCATGAAATGAACATTCACGAGGGCTTGCCTTTCATAACAGCAACTCAATAATGTCTGCAAGACAAAAGTACCCATTGTTGGCTATTTCAAACGAGTAAACACCCAATCCCCTCAGTCTATGAACCAACTTTAATTTACGGCTGTGCTTTTCAGCACAGTTACTGATCAGTATGCCCCAGGTTGTTCCACATAGCAGCATACAGGGTTTTCAGTATATTGACCCTGTTGTTATGACAGCGCTTAGAGCACATAAGAAGCTGGCTGCGCTGCGTAAAGACAGGGAGGTGAAGCCGACACACTGAGCCTTTGCACTGGCTGGGAATCCAGCAGCTCCAATTTGACAGGCTTGATTTGGTGTGGTGTGTGTGGGGTAGTGGCCTCCACAAAACTGCTTTGAGATGCAATTCTCAGAGACGACACGGCTCAGCCCAGGCTCCTTTATGTCAAAGTTCTGGGGAGAATGTAGAAGTCTGAAAAGCCTTTGTAAAGTCTGCTCAGCTATACATGACATCCTAAGAAAGTTCAGACTTTTACAACTTCGCCTGTGTCATCACTGAAGCCCACCAACTTGGTAAGACACACACTGATCTGAATCTGAAATATATCTTTAAAGGCACTGTTGCTGCTTTGTTCTTGACCAATAGAGATACAATTTATAAGAAATAATCAGAAATTTAACAACAGTTGAGCCACGGATCATAGCGCCCAACATGGATTGCTGCCAGTAATAAGCAGTCTGAGGCCATCCTGCTGAAAGTCTTAGAGAAGATCGCAGATAGTGTGAGAAGAGACTGGAGACCAAGGTGCAGCATGTTTAGTTGTATTAGGTGCCTGTGGTGTGTGTGTATGTGTGTGTGTGTGTGTGTATTTCATTGCTAAGCTCTTACTTGCTACAACACTTGATGGTGAGCCAACGCAGTTACTTTAGCCAAAAAGAGGATTTGTTGTTTCTGCTGTAGCTCCTCAAAGTATCTTAGTGGAATTTGAAGCAGAGTCATTGTGTGGGCACCCATTACATCGGTTTTCGTAAGCAATGACATGTCACATCACTGCAGATGTAGCTTCTTGATGATTTTTGTATTTTATAAGCTGACAAAAAAAAGACACTGAAAATGTTTTCTTTTTTTGTGACAGTGGAAGCTACTTTACCTTTTTAATGACAAACAGGCAGGATATTCACAAAATATATGCTGTTCATTTGCAAATGTATCACTCTGCCTTCTATTTGTGCAGGTAAATGACTTTCAAGATTGTCATGTCATTTGAAAGCAATTTTTGTTGCCAGCCAACAGTAAAGTATTAGTGAGGGTCCACTGAGAGCTGCATTTTCAACATGGATAAGAATATTTTCATACCTTCTTTTTGTTTGATTCATTCTCTCCATTATGCCTATTCTTAAACAGTATTTTTACGTCGTGCCTTACTGCTTTTATTTACTTATCAGTTAGGAAAAATCATCTTCAGCAACGCAAGTTAAATAGTATGATTTTCTTTTTCGCTATTGAGATTTAAAGTTCCAACCTGGAACACATTTTTTTCAGATTAAAAATCTGAGCAAAAGTGGAGTGACAGTGGAAGTAGTTGTTTACAGCTGAAATGTCTTACCAGTCTGCAGGCTGAGCACCAAGTCAACCCAGATTGATCTCAGGGGACATACTGTAGCTATTATACTGTGCATTTTATTCCAGAAGTATCAAAGTGAGCATAAAGATTATTTAGTGCAAAAACGTCAACGACAGCCAAGTTGGAATTCCTCCAGCAGGCTGAAGTAGTTGCAACATAAGCACAGAATTAAGAGTGATGGCCTTTTTCCCGCCTTTTAAACTGTAAGTAGAAGCCCCTTGAGAATCTTAATGACTGCGCATACAAGTGCTAATCAATGTATGAGCTGCCTCACATTACTTTTCATGGGGATGCATGTAAAATAATGAAATGTAACACTGAAAAATTACACTTTGGAAGCAAACTGGAAAAACATTTTTCACCTCAATTTGTGACATTTCCATTTGGGCAAGGTATGTTGCTTCTTGTCATCCCCTGCTTAATTATAGGTACTGTAACATTTATGATATATTTAATTGGATGTTAAACTGAGTATCACTAATTTTTTTCTGGAAAAAAGAAATCCCTCAAGGACATACAATAGAGAGTTATACATTTAACAGTTCCAGCTATCCAGAAGGAAACCCTGGAACAAGATCAATGATTCCCTGATAGAGTCTCTAACTGGGGACTCAATTTAGATAGAATGTTATAAAATTTTCTTAATTAACTCACTTCTTTTTGCACGAATGCAATTTATTTTAAGAGAACAACAAGAAAGACCATGGACCATGTACTTACTGAGGTTTTACAGGACGTTAACTTGTTCACCATTTTGGACATGTAACAATCATGGTGATAGTGTAGGGTCAAGTGAATAAAGCCCCAGTCACACAGGCCTAAAGACCGGTCCGCGACCATCTGGCAACCACCAATTGTAAGGGAAAAATGTGTATTCTGACTAGTTGGCAAAAATTTCCTTGTGATTGCTTTGGTCGCTAGCAAATTGGCCGCTCATATTTTGTATGGAACACACCAACTTGTCTACAAACACTATCCAACTACTCTCCAAGCAGTACTGAAACTTTGAAAACTGTGATACAAAACACAAATGGAGACCGTTGACCTTCAAAGTAAAAGTTGTTCCTTTTAAAACTTGTTGGCTGCAGCACTGAGGCACAACTTTTATTTTGAAGATGAATGTTCTTTGTTACCAGTTTGTGTCACACTTTTTTAAGTTTTACAACCATTCAGTTAGTAGTTAGCAAGTATTTAAAGACAAGTTGGCATCTTCTGTGCAGACTACAGCTGACTGCAGCAATCTACTAGCAACTGATTTGGCAGTTTTATGCCAGATATCCTTCCTGATGCAAACACAAACGGGATTTGTGTCTCAGGCTGGAATTGAACCAGCAACCTTTCGCTTGCCCAGCGAATGTGTAAACCACTACATGGTACTTTGGTCAAAGTCCGCAATGGGAAGTAAATTAGTTGGCATTTCAATGTTTCATTTGAAGACAAGTTGCCCTAAGAAGTGTAGATTTTTCAGCTTTTACCTTTATTCCCTTTGTAACTCCACTTTTGACAATCATGTCTAGGAACTCCGGTAGAACCTGTGCGGTTCTCACCTGCTAGAAGTACTGCCAAACCTCATCTTTGGAAAAAAAATCAAAGCAAAATACTTCAGAGTGCCCCTGTCTGATACTATACACTTCCATAGGTTCCCTGGGCATGGAGAGAACCAAGACGTTTGCCAGAAGTGGATTAGAATCTATGGACTGAGCCAAATGTATAAGCAGAGCTAGTCAGGAAACACTAATGCATGCTCAGTGGGCCACACAACTATCAAACACTGAAATTCAAAACCTCTTTAAGCTTATGCAAAGTGCAAGTCATTTTCATTTCAAAGTAGTGGCCACCATTTTTGACTTTCAGGTTAGGGAAAATGAAAAGACTGTTTCTGCAGCAGTGTAAAAGAATTACAAAGATTATGCTACAGGATTACTACTGATAATATCACCATTTAATGCAAAAGAAGATCTGAAGCCTTACTTGTTTCATAATGTCAAGATTCAACATTTTCAACACTGTCTGCTGAAAAAGTTTTAGCTGCCTAAATTTTCCCAGATCCTTACAGTGTAATTGGGGTAGCAGATCAGAAAACGCTAATGAGCCATTTTTGAAACACTGTGGCTCATTTTGGAAAGCGTTGACAAATGATTTGCTGTAGGACTTGCTGAATTATTCCTGCTTACATCAGTGGTAATGTCACCATAGCAACATCAGCAAGGTGGCCATGAACTGGGCCTCAGTCCGGGCCAGCTTTCGTCACAAAAGATTCCTGAAGCAGTCGTGCGAGAGTGCAGCAGAGTAAACTGAACTGAATCGACACGTACCTGCTGTTGGCTTTAAGCAGTTGCTGTGAATATATATTAAGTTAAAGGAAAGATAACATTTCAAAACTGACTCAGACTGTGCAGGTTTGAAGTTTTTTAAAATTTCATAATCCACTGAGATGCAGATCCAGCAGCTTAAAGAAAATATTTGTGAAACTTACTCTGGACGGCTAATGTGTATGAGTAATCCAACCACTTGGAATAGCTTGTATGTTTTCTCTGTATCCACAGAATCCTGTTAACTTCTCCTGCAACTCTTTTTCATCCATCTTCTATATATAACTGGTCTGCCTTTTCTCTTTGAAGTCGCTTTGCTGCTTTGCGTTTTTAATGCAATCGATCCTGAACTGAATCCACACGGTTGTATTCCCTGTGTTCTGCTCTCCCCACTATAAATTCGGTCCAGAAAAAAGAATAGCTCTGTACAGCTTCAGAGGAGACTTCAAATACACTGTTATTCCTCCAGACAGGCAGCATATAAATAAATATTTAGATAGGACTGAAGCTCATAACTTGTCGAAAGGCATACTGTTAGCACGATGATAAATGTGACATCGGATGTGAACTGACCAAGAGAGTGTTGCCTTAAATGCTTCAGCATAAATATTGGAGATATATTTCTACCAATTTGTCTTTTTCATAAAGTGCCAGCTCCTTTCCTCGGCTATTGTTCGTCAGCTTTTATGTCTCACTTTGCGGCTCTTTTAAACCGAAACCACCTCAATCAATTCTGCTCGTCAGCCCAACACCCTCTGAATGAAATCTTACAGCAGCAAATCCCCCTCGAGCAACACAGAACCACCTGACAGCTTGTATTACGGTGAAATTGTGCCAGCCACTTCTCAGACATGGCATTTGAAGGAATAAGCAGTTGATTATCACTTGCGAAAATGCTTTTCTTTCAGCTTTCTTATCAGTGGGGAGGATGACCTTCAGAGCTGTGTGGAAGGAGGGGGGAGCCATCAGATTAAATTACAGGCTGCTGCCCTTGTCAGTGAAGTCCTGCTGGTGGTTATGACATGGGGGTGTGATTCTCCCCCCTCTCTCATACACACAGAGCTTCTTATAAAATGACACCCAGCACTAAAGGCTATAATTATTACTGTATGCTAGGTAGGCAAGTACTAGATGTAAATGAGATGGCATAAAAAATTACAGGTATAGATTAACTCATAAAACAACTGAATACATCACCCTCAAAAGGACACCTAAATCTATTTTGTAATCTATCATCATAAAGGTTTAACAAAAGGCAGAACAAACAGGGAAAAAAATGTCACGGTGATTACGCCGCCTACTCCAGCCTCCTGCACACCAGGTCACAGTTTCCCCTGAGTGAGCAGGGGAGTCAAGGCCTGCTTACAACCCCCAACCTTTCCCTTCATAATTCACTCACATCTCACTCACTGTCTGTCACATCCACAACTCACAGTCACACCAATTCTATGAGAAATCTTTTTTGTTTTTTTCTCCTCGGTCAGCTGCTCTCAGACTGCTCCAGACCCCAGGAGGAGATGGGCACATTTTAAAGAGCAATAACTAAAGTTTTTACTGGCTCCCAAGCGCTGAATGACCACCATCCATCTGCAGGGGGAGCTGACAGTGTTCTTGATCAATACCAATGACTTTAGGATCACTTCACCAGGTACTGACATTCCTCACTTTCCAAATGTTATGCCCCAATTTTGAAATCTAATCACATTTTTCAGCTGTTGTACGAGGGGAGGACGGAACTGCAAGGGAGGGACTGTTACAAAGGCTAAAAACAACCTTGAAAGATGCCAGTATTTTAAGTTTATTTATAACTTTATAAGATGTATCTGTTTGTGGAAGCCTATAAATTAAAGCCTGGTCTGACCTGAGCACAGATCTGTCAAGAGCATAGTAAAAGAGTTTATATGTTAGCAACACCCTGGGACCCCCATCCCACCTAGAAGGAAAGAAGTTGTCACAGTCAGCCAGAGTGCGCAGACAACATTGGTCTTCGGTCTGTAGCATCACGTATTGGTTTCAAAAGGAATGTTTGCAAGGTCCATTTTAAAATAAACATTTACAAAATGAACTTAATGTTTTATTCACTGTCACCTGTAATTAGCAACTGAGCCTATTAAGTTATCAGAAAGCGTTTGCTGAGGTCACAGGCAAGGGAGCTAAGGGCTGATTTCCCATGAAAGTCTTTTGCAACCAGAGGAGTCACCACCTGCTGGAGATTAAAAAGAATGCAGGTTTAAGACACTTCTGCACTGGCTTTACTTTTCAGACCCAGAAGCTACGTCCAACATTTATGTACAGTCTTAATTGTTAGCCAACAGCATTCATAAGCCTGTCACAGCTAGGGTGATAGGGTGACAGGTATGGCTGCACATTTAATCAAAATTTAATCTTGATCATGATTTTGGCTTCCCACAATTAAATGAGCATGCTCTAACAATATTTAAAATGGATGCTTAAAAACCAACACAAAAGCAATTCAAGCGCTCCCTAAATCAGCACTTGACCACATGCCATGAGCCAATCACAGCTGTTCCCTGTACCACACAGCTTGCAGTTTCTTGGACTGCTCTGGATGTAACACTACATTAAAAGGCAGTTACACAACAAAAATCAAAGCTGAAGCACTCATCATCAGTTGTTTGGAAATACTTCGGTTTTAGCACAAGTGATGGTAACAAAGAAGAAATCATATGCAAAGAGTACTGTAGAGTTGTGACTGCAGCACAAAGCAACACAACTAACTTGTTAAACTGCCTGAAAAGACACCACAAACTGCAGTTTAATTAATGCATGAAGGCCAAGAAAAACATTGCAACGCTTGTTAACACAGCCTCGCTTTTATGGACATCAACTCTGATGTCCATAAAAGTGAGACTTTGTGCATATCCATCCAGCTCAAGGAGAAATTATGGTTCAGTAATTGTAGCACGTTGACAGTCTGCTGGCAGCTTCAGACCGCCCTTCTACCTGCAAAGAGGGTCTGTTGTCAGATGAGGGCAGTGTCAAAAATATGTGTTACAGGCACCAGTTTTGCTCACTGGCTGAGCAGGTGACCATATGCCACATGGCTGAAATGCAGGGCCCGGTTTCGAGTCTGACCCATGGCCCTTCGATGCATGTTTTCCCCTGCTCTCTCTCCCCTCTTTCCTGTCTACTCTTCACTGCACAACTGGTCTGTGGGCTGCTATTGTTGGTCCATCAGCTAGCTGTAGAAGAGAGTGAAGTTATAACATACAAAGAGCTGAAGTGAAACCGAGGCCACTGTCTGTGCTTTTCTTACTGCATTTTTTTTATTTTTGATGTTTTTTTCACGCTTCTCCCACTCCTGTTGAACTCCACTATGTATGTGTTTGTGTGTGTATGCGTGTGTGTGCATTCGTGCATGTGTGTGATATTATTTTTCTTGTAAGAGACTAACTGAATTTAAGTGAATAAGCAGATGTCCAGTTTTATTTTGATGCAAAGATTTGTTCAGATGTGAAAATGTGACAGCAGTGTTGTGTTTACATGACAATGCAATAAAACCATTATTTGTCACTAAAATCAGTGAATAATCATGACAATCATAATCTCAATACGGAAGAATTAATTACGATTATCATTCTGGCCATGATCGTGCAGCCCTAGTGAAAAGTGTCCCACTTAATGTATATGAGACTGCACAGTATTTTAATCATTTGTCCTTCCTTCCCACATCTTGAGACAATATCCTACATTTGTACAGGTTCTGTTTAAGTAAACACGTCTCACACAAAAGGTGCAGCAGTGTAAAAGGCTATCACATAAGACCATCTGTATTAATTTTTTAATTAAAGTTAATCACAGCTGACATTAGTCAAGAGGCAGGGTACATCCTGTCCATCACAGCGTTAAAACAGTGACAGCCATACAAACTCACTAGAATCACCAGTTAACCTAGCATGCATGTCTTTGGACTGTGGGAGGGAAACAGAGCACCCAGAGAAAAACCACAGGTACAGGTATGACAAAATGAATACATATATTATATGTAATGAGCATATCTGTTCAATCAGTTGGAAGCCATATCTTAAAAGTAGCCTAGAACATGACTGAAAACATATGGCCACACCATGTGTTTTCAGTACATGTATTTGTAGATTGATGTTCTTCCTTATTGTGATCATTTTAGTACTTTAGTACTTTAGCTTTTGTTACTTTTTCTGATGAAATTAACTGCGTCACAGTATCATGTGATCACTCTGCGGATGAAAGGTTCTGACAGATGCAAGTCATCACTGCTGCACTGTTGCATTTCTCCAGTAGCCAAATATCTTGCATCTCATTTCTGGTGTTATTACACTGGGCAGGAGATTTGAGCTCATCTCAAACGAGATCAACCGCAAACATTATCCGTGCACGATCTAATCTGTTGTGTTTCATTAACTCACTTTCATTCGGCATCGGAAAATAATTCTGCCATTTCTTTGTCTTTCTGCCATGTCTCCGAAATCTTCTTAAAATTCCTTAACAGAGTTTCACCTTTGGATTCTAGTCAAAGTCCTTATAGAAGCAAGTCTTGCCACTTGGCAGCCATAATGAAATGCCTCTGGGAGTTTTTTAGGGCAGTTATTTTGAAGCACTATCTAAATTAACATAAAACTGCATATATAGAGTCAAATCTGACTTCAAAAAAATAAAGAAAGTTTGCTGAATGGCTGCAGAATAAGGTTTTAAAAAAGCTTTTTTTCCCCCTGGAAGGTATATTTTACAATCATCTGTGCTTCTGTAGATTTTAATTCAGGATTCCCGGAGCATCATTTCTCTCTTATAATGTCTGATTTAGTCTGAAGTGAAAGGGGAAATTGTTAGATAACTTCATACTTCTAAGAATTTTCTTAGAATTTCATCACAAGTAACAACTCTTTGTACTAGGAAGCTATATTAATACAGCCCCTGGTCTGTGGATTCAAAGTCCTGCACTTCATGCCCACAGTCCTTTGTAACCATTTTCTTAGGACTTACACGTGAAGATTGAGTAAAAAAGAGATATTTTAATTAGAATAGTTGGCTATACCTTTTGGCAGTCATTCCTTGAAAGTATTCATGGTGTTGCGCTTATTTTATACATTTAAAAAAGTCAAATTTAAAGTCAAGACTGAAATAATACAGCTTCCTAGTGAAGTTTCTTTCTTACCTCTGCACACCTGGGGAATCATTGCAAGCCTTGAGTTATCAAAACTGTCACAGGCAGCCTCTCTGAAAGTCCATTGTCTGGGAGAGAGGTGATTTTTGCCTGCTCTTCAACAATCTCACAGCCACGTTGAGCCCCTGAGACTTGTTAGCAGCCAAACCACAAAAGAGCCAGTTATTAAAAATTACCATGCCATGTTTTGATAAGAATTCAAAAGCATCACATAACTTCCAATAGCAATGTGGCGTAATATACCAACTGAATGATAAAAGAATTGTAATCACAAAAGTCTAGCACTAGCAGCGCCAGAGCTTTCAGTGGTCCTGCAAAACATCTTAAAAATCTCATACCGCTTCACAGTGTAAGTGTAGAGAAAATTCTCATGTCTTTTACTGGAGACAATACAAGTAACTAATCTAAGAGGTATAAGCCACGGTGCCAACAGGACAGAGGAGAAAAGGGAGACAATGTTTTTCATGTGTAATATGTTTTGGACATAATGGGATCTACATTCTAAACATATTCTGCTAACAAGCCGTGAAATAAAGAAAGCAACTCAAAAAGAAAAAAAGGACTATTAGTCATTTCTCCATTCACAGCAAAGGCACAGTCTCACTTTTATCACTGCATCCAGAACACTAAACTGCCCTCCAGTGAAAGAATTGGAGATGTCCTTGTGTGTCCTTATGTGCTCAGAAGGACCAGAGTGACTGATTCATTGATTCTTGTCTTGAAGGTTTTGATTAATTCGCATGGAGGTACTTTGACTCCTGATCCAAATTCAGTCAAAACAGAGACACATTCGCCAGCTGATAACGGAAAATGGAGTGTTATCAACATTTTAATCTGAGGGTTAATAAGTAAAAAGGTAGTACAAGTGAACATCTTTTAATCGGATCCAAATAATTATAAAATTTATTGTAAATTGTTTTGTTTTTTGTTTTTTTAATGACTACTGTAGACATCTCATGAGGACAACAGCAGAGTGTAATGACAGAAGGACTAAGATGAGAGTTAAGGACATAATTTTCAGGTGTCCAGAAACACAAATCCTGAACATAGACTATATACAGAAACTGATGACACTGTATCCTCATGTGGCAGTGACTTGTCAATGACAAGGCTGCTACACCCTAAATGATTCTGTTTATTGTCTATTTTTACTCCAACTGGGACCTCAAAATAAATATCTCTGAATTGGACTAGACTATTACTTCAGATCATGAACTCAAGAAAGTAGATCATTAATGAAGTGAATACTAAATGATCTAAAATGGAAGGGGTGTAATGATTCTCCAAATCCGCAGTCTGGTTCATACACAAACAGTTTCATCAATACCATTTTTATCTGGTATAGCCATTTTAGCTAAAGGTGAATGTGAAGATTAGACAAAACCAGAGATAACATCAGCAGGGCATTTGTTTCAGGGAATGAGCCTTCATCAGGAGTAACCTTTCATCCCGTGGTAGGTGGGGGGTATTGAAACACAGGGAGACATCCCAACCACAACACAAGACTGTCGACGTTCATGTCGTGATTCAGATCTCAGCTTCAGATCTTTTACTGTCAGGGTTGAATGTGGACCCAAATGCACGGCTTATTCACAACAAAAAAGGAGCCTTTATTTAGGCGTTAATAAAGTCTAAAAGTAACAAAGTCCAAAAAGTAAATTAGACAGAAAACCAAAAACACAGGAGCGAGTAACATAACAGAACATAACAGAAGCTGTGATAAAGACTAAGGGGAAGATACACAAAGGGCTGATTAGGGAATGACCAACAGGGCCCTGTACTATGAAAAGAGTTCAGCACACCCAGGGTATCTTTCCATTATCTGGATTCACTTACCCTAACACTGGCAAATCAGAATAAGCGGTCACACGAAGCTGATTATCATCTAAGTTAACCCAGAGTTTCCCCTGCGCTTTCACATGAAAGACCAATCTAAAAGGGGCGTTTCATGGGTCATGTGACTCTTCTTCCACAGAAAATGATCCCTATGAGTGCCACCAACAACCAATAAGAGACATTATCAGATGGTGATAAAATGGCGATCAAAAATCTCTAAAGAACTTAAAAAATAGTAAAATGCAACACTGTTGCAAAAAGGACAAGAGATTAATGCTGCAGAAAATCGTTAATCTGGTGATTTATCACACAGAGCAGTAAAATAAACATTTTAATTCAAGTTAATTATTTTATCGTTGAGTGCACGCTCAGTGCTGCTGTTTATTTCTAAGGGGACGGCTGCACATTAAAGCTCTGAAACCGGATCCATTTAAACATTAAAGGTTATTGTCCCATAACCTAATAAAGGATAGGTGAAAATCCCTTTAGTTTGTCTGCAGATCAAAGTGAAATTAATTTTATTGATTGAATAAGTATTCTTGGTGTGTGTTCTGTGCCCTAGTAGCTGCAATTGCAGCGGCGTAAAAGAGACTTAGCAGTAGATCAGAATGAAGTATAACATTTTATACATTTTCTCCCATTAATACATGTACATTCCCATGACAATGTGAGGCACAGTTTGTGCTTGTCATGGTCCTGGGTCAGTTGACCCAGTGTTTTGAGTTTTGTGGACTTTCTAGTTTTGTTTATGTATTATGAGATTCTAGGGTTTTGTTATGTTATATTATATTGTGTTTGTATTACTTCGTGTATTTATCCCCTTGGTATATTTAGTCTCCTGTGTTTAGTTCTTAGTTCCTTGTTTAATTAGTTCCCGTCATGTCCAGTCTGTCTCCATGTTGTGTCATCAGTCCTTTTTTCATGTTTGTTTTTCTTTTTGTTCCAGTGTCAGGGTTTCTGGGTCGTTGTCTCTGTGTGT
>VUQS01048738.1:0-13061 GCA_015108495.1 Heterochromis multidens | reverse complement strand
AAAGACACAAAAAAAAATAAAAGAAAAAAAAAAAAAAAAAAAAAAAAAAAAAAAAAAAAAATACAAAACATGTACTTCACAAAAAACAGAAATTACAGCAAGACTTGTAGTACACAGAATATAAAATATATTAAATGTGCATACTTGCGAGCTATGCTCAGAACTTTGGTTCTTTTTCGTATGCGCTGTGGTTGCTTTGATAGCGAGGGAGGGGAGGGAGAAGGAAGTGAAGACAGTGTCTTGACCTACAAAAACAAAAACATATTCAAAAATATTTTTATTATTTAGTGCAGGCAAAAAAACATTTTGTTTAGGCAAAGTTGCAGATCTAATTAGTAAACATATGTGGATAGAAAATAGAAAGGCTGTACCATCATACATTCATCACCAAGCCAAATTACTGACGGCATTTTCAGTCTTTGTGTATTAGGGTACACACATTAGGAATTACATGCAAAACTGCAACTACATATAAACATCAAGTTTTTTGGAAAACAGATTACATTTTGTTTGATGCACAGATGTACAAAACATAACTGTTGGCCTAAAAACATAAACACTATTCACTCATTTTTATAATGCAGATATAAATCTACCAAACCATAAATATCTGTGTGCATGAGCTTTCAAGAGAAAGAGGGGAGAAAAAAAAAAAAAAAAAAAAAAAAAAAAGAGAAAACCTTTCGCATTATCTTCCTTCCATAGAAAAGCACTTTATCTCGTTTCCTGAAGCGATAGTGAGGTACACCCGGCTGTCGATCACCTTGTCAGAAAATCCAAAAACATAATGCAGATAAGCCATGTAAAAACTACATTCTGAAGAAAGTGTAAGAGCTTACTTGGTAAACAAAAACAAATTATATATATATATTATATATATCATAGAATAAATATGAAGTTCAGCAAGAGGTCGGGTGACTCACGTGCATGTTTGAATCTCCTGTAAAGGAAGAGCACCACAATCCCAATCAGCGCAACTGCAAACGCAGCTCCAATCAATACACCTGTGAGCTAGAAGACAAGACCGATGTGGCAACAGTGTGATCATATGACAGGGCAGCTGCACACAGTACAGGAAATTTAAACCTCTGGTTTGTAAAATTACTGTTTTAAGTCCAAAGCTGCATCACAGTTAAATTATGTCTACAATTTCCAAGCAGGTTATGAGATTATAGTGTGTTCAAATAAAATAAAGCTTAATAAAGATAATAAGAATTGACAGAAGCTGTTTAAATGACAAGCATTTGTGCCAGATTATGAAAACTACCTTTACTCAAATAAATAAATAAGACGGGTTCCACTGGGTGGAAAACCACCTGATTTGATAACAGTGTATCCAGGGCCCTCCTTAATTGTACCAAACACAGGCTCTCCATTAATTTCCATTTCATACCATGCTGGTCTGCATCCTCTCCTCCAAAAACTGTGGCAGTCGTGCACTGAAGTCAGTTCTACTGATCGTTAGCACCTAAACATAACAACAGATTCAAGTAACACATGTGCAACACTGGGATCTTCCAACTAACTGTTGAATTATCTCCATTCAAGCAAAGTTAGGAATATTTTTAAACGAAACTGTGCGCTTACTGAACTGGCCCTTCTGCACAGGTCTCCATCATCCTCTCCACGACACTCCAACCTATAAGGAATGAATCTCTATTAACGGTGAGCCTGCAGCCCAAATAATAATGTCTCTGGTTTTAAGAGAGGAAGTCACATGCCATCGAGGGGAACCACACGCTGCTGGAGAAAGGGAAAACATAAGAAGGGGAACATGGATTTGTATGCTAACAGCAGTCCGCCAGCCACTCTCGTCACATGACGATTAAAACTTAATGAAGTGACAAGTACGCGACGAGGCAGCATAATTAGCCAGCAATAAAATAACTGTCGGTCGATGTTAAGCTTTAAGTGGTTTCCTGAATACATTCTGAACGGTCGCTAACGTTAGCTAAAATAACATTAGCTAGCAGCTGTCTTGCAAGTTATCTTAAAGAACTAATTAGCTTCACCGTCAAGCTCTGTGAAGTTCTCGGGGTATAGAAAAAACGAGGCTTACTTTTCGAGCATTCTGGAGTGCCGTTTTCAATCTGATAACATGGCTAAGCAGAAGATAGAGTAAAGTTAGCAAGTAGCTAACAAACTTTTATCATATGCTGTCACTTGCTTAGCTCCGCCCTTATCTGCCGTTACCTTGGTAGCGCTCAGATCACTTATCCAATCAGAAACAAACTAGGCACAGCCTGATCTTCCTGTTTTTAACAAAGCATCTTTGAAGGCTAAAAACATTCGGGGGAAAGTGGAGTTTGTTTATTTCCCGACTAGTTCCGAGCCTTTTATGGTGCTTAACATTTCTATTGCGTTTGCTACTTACCTTTGCACACTCCAGAGCTTTGGCATTTAATATTTGTCCACTTCTTTTGGCAGCTCTTTTTTAGTTAATTCTCAAAAAACAGATACAAATAAGAACAAAAGACCTCTGTTGTACTTGCAGTCATAAACTCTATGTCTGGCATCATGCACTACCCAAAAGCAGCATTGAACACAGTGCCGTGAAAAAAGTACTTTTCCCCTTCCTAATTTCTTTCTTTCTTTTTTTCTTTCATATTTGTCACACTTACATGTTTCAGATCATCAAACAAAATTTAGTTTTAAAATGATGATTTCATTTATTAAGGGGAAAATCTATCCAAACCTACCTGGCCCTGTGTGAAAAAGTAACTGTTAAATCATGACTTAGCTGTGATTAACCACACAAGAAAGCAGAGTTCAGTTTCATTAGCCACACCCAGGCCTGATTACTGCCAGATCACTTAAACTGAACCTGTCTGACAAAGTGAAGTAGGCTAAAAGATCTCAAACAGCATCACATCATGCCCGATCAAAAGAAACTTAAGAAATGATGAGAAACAAAGTCACTGACATCTATCAGTTTGGAAAGGGTTACAAAGCTATTTCTGAGGTTTTCGGACTCCAGTGAACCACAGTGAGAGCCATTATCCACACATGGAGAAAACTTGGAACAGTGGTGAACCTTCCCAGGAGTGGCCACCCTACCAAAATTATTCCAAGAGCACATTGATGAATCATCCAGGAGGTCACAGAAGAACCCAGGTAAACATCTTAAGAGCTGCAGGCCTCACTTGCCTCAGTTAAGGTCAGAGCTCATGATTCAACAATAAGAAAGAAACTGGGCAAAAACAGCATCCATGGGAGAGGTCCAAGGAGAAAACCACTGCTGACCAAAAAGAACACAAAGGCTCGTCTCACATTTGCCAAAAAAACATCTTGATGATCCCCAAGACTTTTGGGAAAATATTCTGTGGACTGACGAGACAAAAGCTGAACTTTTTGCAAGGTTTGAGTCCCGTTACATCTGGTATCAAACTAACACAGCATTTCATAAAAAGAACATCATACCAACAGTCAAACACGGTGGTGGTAGTGTGATGGTCTGGGGCTGCTTTGCTGCTTCCGGACCTGGACGACTTGCTGTAATTGATGGAACCATTCTGCTTGGGTTATGCAGCAGGACTATGATCCAAAACACACCAGTAAGTCCACCTCTGAATGGTTCAACAAACAAAACAAAATGAAGGTTTTGGAGTGGCCTAGTCAAAGTCCGGATTTAAATTAGATTGAGATACTTTTGCATGACCTTAAACCACAGTTCTTGCTGCCAAGGGTGGCACAACCAGTTGTGAGGTTTAGGGGGCAATTACTTTTTCACACAGGGCAGGTAGGTTTGGATAACTTTTTCCCCTTAATAAATAAAATCATCATTTAAAAAATGCATTTTGTACTTACTCAGATTATCTTTGTCTAATATTAAAATCTGTGTGACGATCTGAAACATGTAAGTGTGACAAATGTGCAAAAAATAAGTAACCAGGAAGGGGGAAATACTTTTTCACAGCACTGTAATCACTGCTATATTGCATGAAACACTGCTTCCATATAAATAAATTAGCAAATATAAATAATAGTGTGTGTATCATATGTAATAATAAATACATCAAGAGTCATATAGACTTGTAATTAACACTTTTATTACTATCATTTATTTGCTATTAACAAACTAATTAGGTTTCATGCTCTGTTCTGTACTCCATCATGATGAAAAATCTGCAGTCACCATTAAAATTAAAAATAATAATAATTACTGGTAACAACTTTAAACTGTGAATTAAGTAGCTAATAAATTCACATACTCAGCATTCATTTATCAATATTAACCAATTTTTTTTTATATTTAACCTTTAATATTGTCCATATAACATAACATATAACAACATATATTATTTCCTTTCCTTCACCCATTTATTGATTTAAATTAAACCTGTTTTAAACTCACTGCAAATATACAGTCATTATATAAAAATATGTAAAGAGGAGTTATGTACAGCTTTTCATCATTTAGTGTATGCTAGGCCTTTTCTAATCATGTAAAATAACATATAGCTTAAAATCTGATTTGAATTAATTAAGTGCACTTAACATTATGCTCAAGACACAATACATGCACATATACAGTATTTACAAAAACACTTGAGAAACACTAGAGGGAGCCAATACTTTTTATAGAAAGTAAATTATTGAACTGCAAACATTTTTATTGTCCAGACTAAAATAATTTCAACACAGAACACAATTTTTAGATATTTCATTATGTCGTATTTGTGTTTTATGCATTTTCTCTTTCTGTTTTGTCTTTTTTTTTTTCATGAATGCTGCTTCATCACTCCCTCTTTTAGCTGACTCCTCTATTTGTTTAGGTACTGGGCGACAGAATGGTAGGCGAGGAGAATCTCTGAGTCATTTGGGCAGGTGTAGCGAAACTCGTCTCGTTTGTAGGCATTCTCTAGGTAACGTGTCAGACCTTTCAGCTCTGCAGGGATGGCAAAGTCACGGTACTCCTTAATCACCACCTGAGGGAAGAGTGATTTTACAAATAAGTCCAGGAATGACTCATTGTATCTCTCAAATCCTCCCTACTACTCACTCAGATAACAATGAACATTTCCCTCTTCTTCAGGATAAAAAAAAAAAAAAAGTTTGTATACATAGAGGACTGCTGAATTCTGTTCACCTTGACAATGTTGAGTTTGGGAAGCAAGTTGCAGTCTGCCAAGGTAAGGCTGTCACCATCCAGAAAGAGGCGTGAAGACACATCAAGGTCTGGGTTTTGGTCCAGCTCGTGAGGGAGAGGAGATTCTAGATACATGTTCAGCTTCACCAGAGTTGAAAGAAATTTCTTCTCGAGCACTGAAAGAAGTCACAGGCTTTCTGTTACCCTGGTGACACTTTCCATCATGTAAGTCGTATATAAAGCAGAAGTGAGTTGAAACTTTCAAAATTCTTACTGTCATTTAACCCAGGATTGGGATTCTTGATATATGCAGAGAATTTTCTGAAGATGTCTTCTCCAGCAGTGTTGGACTCTTTGTATCGACAGCACAATTTTGGATACCTGTCATTGGTCAAATAAAAATGGTGTCAATGTGTGTTGGTGCAGTGGCGAGTCAGATATGCAGAGTGTTTCAAGGACTGAAAACACTTGGTACAAAATATATTTAAGAACCAGCCTGTGGTTCTGTACTTCACTCACTGTGGTGGGGCTAAGGTCTCCTCCAGGAACTCCTCAATCTTATTAGTGTCCGTCTTCACTTCTTCATTGTAGATGAGGAAGGGAGGCTGAGAGCCTGGAGCCAAATCCTTCAGTACATCTGGAGCCCTGTGACAGATCAATGAAGGGTTATTTTGACACACTTGGTCAGAAAGTTAAAATGCTTAACTTCCTAACCTTAAACCTAGCAAATGCTATGGAAAAGCATGTCAGGATCACTTTTACTTCATTCTTTCCTACATAAAAATGACCTCCCCTGTACCCTTAATGATGAATTTTGACACCTCAGGATATATCAATAAAGACGTGGTTTGACGACCATTAGAATAGTTTCTGGGTTTTTCCAAGGGTAGCTGCATAGGCAGAGACCACCCTCACTAATTTCTAAGAGTTTCAAGGGTTACTCCTAGTAGGTTTTCAAAGGGTGAAGAGTTACTGTCCATTACAGTTTCTTTTCATTTCCTCTTCATTTATTTCCAAATGTGTTTTATGGCCATGAACTAGATTTTAGGAGAAAGTGCTTTGATTATCCTTCCAGAAATAGAATAGGATGTATGCACATGCATTTACGAGTCTAAATTCTGTTTCCAGCGATTCTTACTACAAGCTTAACAAAAAATAAGCAAACATAGGTTTGAAACTTTTGAGCTTCTATTGTTTTGTGTTGTAAATTAACAGGGTTTCATTATTATCCCCCTATGCAAAACATGTCAACCCTCTAACACCACACTGAAATGAAAGTTCCTATTTTTTGATGATTTAAATTTTGTATCTTATATATTTAACTTTTCTCTGAATCTTAATTGTCTTCATTGATGTTTAACTGCTATGTTCTCTGCACTGCCAGCCTCTAATAACTTGAAAAACAACCTGCAGCATAATCACCATGTGTATATTTAGTTGCAAAATGTAAAATGCATAAAACATTTAAATTTTTTTTTTAAACTATCTACTTATTTTAACAACCCCTGATTTTTTTAAAGCCATCTTTTGCTCTTTGAGAGCCTTTTTGTTGTCAGAAAGACAGCTTTAAGTCGTATCTCAAACCTTTTTGTTTGTTTTATTCTTAGTTTTGTTCTTATGCCTGATTCTCACTAATACATTGTAATTCTTATTCAAGTTCCCACATGTTTGTTTTGTTAATCCTGCAATAATTGACTTTTCTGACACTTGGGGGCAGTGTTAACAAGTGAAAACATTTATTTGTCATCACTATTTTTTTAAGATTGAATTAAAACTCCCATCAGCTTTGCTTTAGATGTGAATCAGGTTATTTTGAGCTTGTTTGCTGTGATTATTTTTTCATCTTTTTGTCATCTGTCTTAAAAGATATCATTTTGTCCTTGTTTTCATCCTTTTGCATTCTTTTGCATCTTATTGAGGTCAGTTGCATGACTGCTCCAGAACCTCAGCCCTTTGGCCTACACCAAGCAGCACTCTCTTCTGTTTAGTAATCTGCTGTTTTCATATCATACATTGTTATTAAAAACATATGCATTTTACACATTTTACCAAAATAAAAAACAACAAAGAATCGTGTATAAATGTAGATTTGTTTGCCTGCCTGTATGTGTTATTACTGTGGCTGTTGCTCAGTGTATGCTTGCATAGCCCTCACTCTCTCTGCAACCCTTCCTGAACTCAGTGGGGGGGTGGAGGGTTAGGTGTTGGCAGGTTTTCATTGTTGTGTGGGTTTTATAATGTAAATCAGCTTTTCTTCCCATTTCTTTTACAAATGCAACTCTCTGACCATGAATGCAACTTGTGAAAAAAAAAAAAAATTAAAGATTAGGTTTGTTGACTACATCAGGAAAAGCAGTATGAAGCCACACTCCTTTTGTGCCCAACTCTTCAAGATTCTCAGAGACTTTTTGAAGTAAGAATAAAATGTGCTCTCACCTCTTCATGTCTACAGTGGTCAGGGTAAAGTTGGCCCCCTTTAACCAAAGAATCATGAAGAGTCTCTGACAGAAAGGGCAGTTCCCCACACTCTCAGCGTCATAACTGGCCTGACAGACAAAGACATAACATTATGGACACTTTGCAGTGATAGCAGATGAACATAACACAAGCTTTTATGACAGTGCTTATAAAATTGCACACTTGTATGTGATTTCTGGAATTAGTATTTAGCCAAACCATGAACACCTGCACAGGTATTCTCGTCAAGCCTGCTCTGCTCTGGCAGTTTAAGCTGACTGCAAAGGAATTTCACACCCAGATTAAACAACCTATTATTCCAATGCTGGTTTGTATTGCTGCTGTATCCTGCATTATATCTTCTACTACAGTTTAAATACACTAAAATAACTTAGTTTGTTTTTTATTTTATTTATGTCCATAGAATGAGCAGCTTGCTAAGGTTAAAAGCAGCTTATTTTGGTATGTATTTGTTACTTTAGACATGAACAAAAAGGAAAATGTTGCCTTAACAAATACTATTGATATTAATAGTGGTTGGGAATGAGCAGGATTTTTCTTAGAGTATAACACATCAAGATTGTTGTATGTCTTACCTTTACAAAGAGTTCAATCTTCGGCTCCCCAGCCATCTTTCTTTCTCTCTTTCTGTCCTCTGATGTCAACCTACCTCTACTGGTTCCACAGTCTGATTTCTTTCTGTCACTGCTGATGGAAAGACAAGGCAGAGCTGTGATAGTGATAGTGATAGGGAATGAAGTATGCACTTTTGTGATTTTCTGACACACACCCTCATACACTATTCTTGTTGTTTTTAAAGAAAGTAAGTTTACTGAAGGATATACTCACACTGGTGATGACAGTCAGCACTGAATGCAAGAACAGTATTTTATCTTCCCTCCACCTGTATTATTTCATTGCTCTACTCTGCCCCTGTTTCTGGTTTTTTGTTCATCTACCACCACACCTCTCAAGCGTTGAGTGGCAGCCTACACCTCGTCTGGAGTTACCAGTCAGACCAGCAAATCTGGATCTGTCCTCACTTCCAGAATATTCTCTCAATGAAATCTTTCACTGTCAGTCTGTCCAATCTGACTCTGTCAGCCCTGGTTTGCTCTCTGTCAATTCCTTTCGACCAGAATAAATCAGTAACAAGGGATATGATGAGAAAAAATCTGAAGTAAATGACGTGCTGCTGTAGCATCTCTAGCCTGCTACAGAAGTTTTCCAAAAGATTTTAGAAACCATAACATTTAGTCTATTAGTTCATCCCAGTGGTGTTAGATTAGGTTGCAACTGCTGCCTCATGCTCAAGAAAAATTATTCACATCAAAATTAGCTACTTGCTGGTGAATCTAATTTTGCACACTGTGGCACTGCCATGTTGGAACAGGAAAGAGTGCTCTCCAGACTGCACTGCATCTTAAATATCTTTGATATTTTATATAATTAATTAAGTTTAACTGTTTTGTTCTGCTCTTTCGCCCTATGGCAGCTGGGATAGGCTCCAGCCCCCCCGCGACCCTGAATTGGATAAGCGGAAGAGGATGGATGGATGGATGGATGTTTTGTTCTGTTCTTTAACTGTTTTTTCAAATTTTTTTCCACATGGTGATTTTTCCCCATGCCATCAACTGAGAGAATTGTTGAACTGAAGATTTTTATGTGACCTAGTGTTTTCCTACTCAATTTGATATGTTTATTTTGCACATATGCCACCGCTTTTTTAGTTGTCCATCAGCATTCATGACTGCCGGAAAGACACTTGTGTTCCTGTTGGCAACAAGAGAAAAAAAACACCTTCAAGGATTTTCAGATAAAGAAAAATATGGGTGCAAGCTGAAAGAGTGAGATAAGAATCACAAACTAAAAATAAGCAGATTACAGTAGCTGTGACTCAAGCCCTGCAACACTGTATTATCCCATAGGCGAGGAAGAGTGAGAGAGAAAATCAGAAGGCTGTGACCTGTTTTTGTGAGTTATCTGTGACTTTGTGCTGTGGATTCTGTAAGTTGAAGTCACACACTCAAATAAAGGTTAATTCAAGTAGTTTACTGTATTATTTTATTTAGACTCTAACAGAAAGTTGTTCTGCCTTTGATGCACTCAAATATCCCCCTCAACATTAAAGCAACAATTCTTTGAATAAATGCCTACAACAATCTAATCTAAATTGTCTCTTTCAATTGTCATATGCACAACAAGTATGGTGTGCAAAAACTGTTTATAATAAGCACAACAAAAACCAAGCATGTTATATGAAGAAATGGTTTCACTTATAAAGAGGAGGCATATTAAACATGTATAGTGGTTACCATTATTTCTGGGGTATGACTGTCTTAAAAGTGATGTTCCTTTCTGACATTGCTTCTTTTGAATTGGTTGGAAATAAAGATGAACTTATTTAGTATTTGACAATCTACAAGATTTAGCTATGTTTCCAACCATTTTAATTCCCATTTGTTTGTCACCTTGACAAATTAAAGGTGAGGCAGGCAGGCAGGTCAAAAAAGAAGCTACTGGGCCAGGAATACAAGTAAAAGCAGCAAAATCTGTCTTCAAGCATGTGGAAATGTCTGGTATGTGCACTGAGGTGGCGACTGAGGGACAGGTTTACAGGCAGATTAGAATCAGGTCATTGGGACTGTTGCAAAATCTAAAGGCAAGGAAAGACAAGACTTATAGAAATGTGTGTTATATAGGTGCAAACTGAGCATATTGGAGAAAGAAGATAATAGGACATAAGATTTAACTCTAATTTTAAAGGAGTTTTTGTGCTCAGGATGCTCAGTATATAAAGTAAAATAGATATATAACTAATGTATAGAGCCTGTGAGGTCTCTGAGGGGGATCTCTTTTTTTTTATAATTAAACTGATGAGATTTTTAGATGATATGGGAAATTGGTTACACAATATTTCATCTCCTTCTATTAGAAGAAAGCAACAGGTAGGGAGGTCAATGCCTGGAGTGAGCCAAAGGTTATGGGAAAAGAAAATTAGCTGTTGAAAGAGGCAAATAAATTCTTCCCCGTGGAGTCCAGAAATCCCACTGGGAGCCACCTACATGCAGAAGCTTGATGATCTAGTGATGTGCTCACAAGAAGATCAAGGGCGACCTCTGCTGCTCAAATTCAAGATGACGCAAGATGAAAAATCATTTTTTGCAGCAGTCCAGGCGATCCAGAACACTAGCGCACATACTTACATATTCACAGATACACAGTTACAGATTTTAAACTACAACAACTAAACGATTTGCAATTCCTTCTGGATCAAATACGGAAGAAAACAACTAAACAAATGAGCTCTGGATTTCACTTGTTTCATGTTTTTAATGAATAAACTGTCCAACAAATAATAGAGATAACAAAGAATAAGGACAAATATGCTTGAAACAACGCAATTCTTTTTTTAAAAAAAAGAAAAACATTTTTATTCGACCTGTTTATTCATTTCTTAGCACTAACAAACCACAAGTAATAACCAATACACACTGTAAAAAAAAAAAAAAAAATCTGTAAAAATACAATACAATGTAGGTATAAATGTGAAGGAATTTTCCGTATTAGTAATTTACAGGTGTTTTTCCTGTATTTCTTAACTACTGCAATGCATTGTGGGAGCAAGAACCCCAAAAGGAGGGAAAAATTAGAGGGAGGGCAGCCATTACACTGACAGGCTTCATTTGGATTTTGGACTCTGGAGCTGGAGAAATTTCCGTCACGTCTCTCTGATAAATATTATAACATATTTTTTTTTATTAAAATAATGTGTCTCAAAAGACTTAAAACTCAGTATCATTTAATTCAGAAAGAATTGTTAAGTTTTGGTAACTGATCAGGAATATTTTGTTGACTCGTTTTGAAAATAATTATGATTTAGGTTTAACATGACTTAAGCTTTATATTTTAGTGGATACTAAAGTTATTTTTTGGTTATTTTACCACCAGTTTTTGGTGTGCGGTGGTTGAGCAAAGTCCAGTATTCATAAATACAAACATTAAGAGGTCTGCTACAGTCAGTGATATAGATAACTGGGGAAAAAGCAAAACTTCGTGTTTCTAAGGTACAGACAGGAAGTTCTACAATAATAACTTATGTTTTATAGTGAACTTTAGTAACTTTAGGATCAACTGCTATGACCCAATGAGCCATTCTAAACACTACACTGGAAAAATGTCCATTATTTCACCTGTGTTCACACACTTTGGTTTTCCAGTGCAGAGGAAGCTGGCAGAGGAATTGCCGAGAAAAGGAAAGATTTCACTGACTGAAAAAGGATGAAGATACAAGCTGGTGATGATCCAGTGCAGCTGGTCTCAGGAGATGAAGAAGCAGCCTGATCACCTTCTCTATAAAAACAAGGTGAGTTTAATGTTATGATTTTTGTTTTTAAGGTATATATTTTACTCTAGTAATAAACTGTTTATATTGCAACTGAATGCACTTAAGTGCTTGTTAAATGTCTTGATGAATAGATAGTGGTCTTTTAGGCACATACATTCAACTCTACATGTATTATAGGAAAATTAGTACTGATAATCCACAGCAGATATGACCAAAACCTAACTCTGTTCTTTCTTGCAGGCTTTCAGTGGTAGAGTATGCAAATCCATTAAATTCAATCTATTCTCAAGTCATTTTCCACCTCAGTTTGCTGTTAAACTTTGTAGTTTTATTCATTTTATTTTATTTGTAGCTTAAAAGAAAAAAAAAACTTTTTCACTTCCTTTATAGACGTTTCCTCTGACGAAATCCTGACCAGGCTCAAAGGCTGAGATAGAGGAACAAAACAGCGACACATTCACCCAGACTGCTGAAGTTCCTGTATGAACTGAACAGCTCTGAAAATCCAAGGAAAAGTTGAACTTATTTTCTCCAAAGCTCAGATGGAACTTGATGTACTGAACATGCAGACTGAAGGCTGCATTCAGGACTTTATCACACTGGTACATGGAGAGAGAGGTACCAAGAACATACATGTGCACACATGTACTCACACAGCATTTCACTTCATGCTTGCTTCCCCTACCCTCTTGTATCACTTGGTAATTTGTCTTATTGTCTTATTTCTTGTGATTTAGGATCTGTGTCCACAGCAGAGGTTTTTGTGACCTCATTTTCAGAGGCTTCTCTAATATTTAATGGTCATGAAATATATCAAACTTTTTTCCCCTACCAAAAGTTAAACAACTGAGAGCATCTTGAGCACAGCAGAGAAAAAGGTGTGCACTGAGGGCAGTTTTGAACCGAAGATTTTAAGCATTGTCATCACTGAGGATTTTTATAGAAAATGGATACAAAAACCCAAAAGTGTGGACACAGATCCTTATTTGCTTAGCTGCTGATCAAAGGTTAAAAAGTCTTCTTCAGAACAGCCACTTTTAATTGTGCTTTACACAATGTGTGCTCCTCATTGTCTAGCAAAAGCTAACAAAACAAATCCAGTAAATGCACTTTTATCTATAAGTTTGCCACATCCCAGCGCATTAAATGCTGTTGTGTCAGATGCTG
>VUQS01048735.1:0-11597 GCA_015108495.1 Heterochromis multidens | reverse complement strand
TGTGTTGGAATGGCCTAGTCAAAGTCCAGACCTCAATCCAATTGAGAATCTGTGGTCAAACTTGAAGATTGTTGTTCACAAGCGACAACCATCCAACATGATGGAGCTGGAGCAGTTTTGCCTTGAGGAATGGGCAAGAATCCCAGTGGCAAGATGTGGCAAGCTCACAGAGACTTATCCAAAGCGACTTGCAGCTGTAATTGCAGCAAAAGGTGGCTCTACAAAGTACTGATGTTGGGGGGCTGAATACTTATGCACATGCCAATCTTCAGATTTTAATTTATTAAAAATTAATTTTTCTATATTTTTTTCTCATTTCACTTCACCAATGTAGCCTAGTTTGTGCAGATCCATCACATGAAATGTCATTGCGAAACATGTTGATTCCAGGTTGTGAGGCAAAAAAACCTGAAGAATGCCAAGGGGGATGAATACTTTCGCAAGGCACTGTAAGTCCAAAAGATGTGTCTTAATCTCCTGTCTCATGTGTGACCGATGTCAGCGCCACCCCTCCTGCCAGTGGAGACATTCCACTCATCAAGGAGGAACTTCCTCCCACTGGAAGGTGTTATAACTTCCCACTGACCCTAAATAAGTGGAAGTGGAAAAGGCCACCTACATTGGACTGATAACAGCTGATAATGGCCATTTATGTAGAGGGCTGATAACAGTCAAAGCAGGTCACTAATGACATCAGCCTCCCCTGTATTTTGTGTTAATATTGAATATTAACCTTACTGCTGGGAAACATCAACAATGGAACATTTTCAATGTGAGTATATTTCCAGTGTATCTAAGTAGAGCTTAACAGAGCTGCTACCATGTCTGTGAGGAATTAAGCTTTTTTTTCTAATGTGAGATAAATATAATATACAGGCAACTTTATGTTATATACAAGTTCTTTAATAGTACTGCTACAGTTGTGACATTTTATAGCTCTAAAGAAGCGGATCTTTCTTTTACCAAAGGTGTATGCATTCTGCTACCTGGCTCAAAATTTTTCTCAAAGGAGCCCCAGACAGCCTTATTCAGACACAGAGGATTATTGTCTATATGGCTTTATGAAGTCTTTCAAAATAAAATTGTAAAAACTTTACAATTTCATCTTTAATCGCAAACACCATTCAGAAATCCGTTGTTGCTGGATTGTATATTGGATATTTAATTCATTCAAATATTCTTATGTTATGTTATATTAATGTTTCAAATGATAAATTTTGATTTAAAGCAAATTTTTAATCTTCATAGTTAAAAAATAGCATTAAACTTACAGTAATATAAAACAAAAGGTTTATAATTATACTAATAAATCTAATGTATTTTAAATGCTACTTTAAATACTTTTACATACTGTTTCATTTCTGTTTATCTGACAGTTATGCATCAAATAATCACACATTATTAAATGTGTTGATTTATATGCGATTGAAATACATAAACCTTCAAATTAGTCCCAGTATTTTTGTGTTGTTGTCTTTTTATCTGCAGTGTAACTTTATTGCATGTATATGAACAGGGACATCAATAATTCGCAGTTGCTCCCACTTTGTGCTGAAAGGCCATTTTAAGTTTTTTTTTTTCAGAACACATTACACCTGTTCATGAATTTATGCATGTCTCATCAGCCACACTTTGCAAGAGGCAGTTTTCATGCTCACAAGCATTGTTGTGTTGCATGTGAATGCAGGACTCAAGTTGATGTGCTTGTATAGTTTAATACTTACACTCATCACAGCAAATTGAATGCAGTTAATAAGTGGCACTAACTTTTTAAAATGAAATTCATTTCCAGACATAGTCATTTCCTTGTTTAGTTATTACCTCAGATACAGACAAAATAGAGCCATCTTCCAAATGTATTTCTGAACATATCTTTGTTAGACATAATGGCTTATGAATGTGAAAAGAAAATAATCACAAATTGGTTTCCAAGGTTGTGTCAGTTAATTAGCACCTGCTTAAGTGGTCAGTGGAGATGTCCACATCCTACTGTGGGATGAGGCTGTGAACAGCATCAAAAGAGTGCCCATTAACCAAAAATGTTGTGAGTAATAGCGGAAATTATTGAAAGTGTTTCACAGGAGCACTCTAAAGGCTGCATAATGTAAAATAAAACAATGCCACAAATTAGCAATATTTCACAATACATAAATAAAAAAAAAAAGTAACAGTAACAATAATAAAATGGAGAATTAATGTGAGCTGATTTAGTTGTACATAACAAGAACACAAATGAAATCTTAAACAGCATCACTGCCATGTTGTTTCTTTTTTTTCCTTTTTTTCTTTTTCAAGAAATGGTCTTTGTGCAGGAAATGACTACTTATATTTGCTGCTGGTAGAAAAAGAAATCTCATTAGCAGTTGAGCTTCATGCTCTACAAAATCGTCAGTGACATCCTTCTCTCCTGCCCCCTGAAGACTTGTTACAGTGTTCAGGGCAACTTGTGAAGGCATGGCAGTGTAAACTGATGTTTGAACTGTGACATGAATGCAGACAGTGAGGCGGTATTATTTTCTAGAAGAGACATCTTTCTCCTCGAACAATGGACCCCTTCTTTTTCATTCAGATAATCTTATTTGATATTGCATTGTCGTGCTGTCTTCAAAAGTGTCACATAGCAATTACACACTTGTAAAGACCTATAGGCTGTGCAGTTCAGACATTTGCACATTATTCTCACTTGTTGGCTGATATGCTAGGAAGGTCTGGTGTTTGTTCTTTCTTTGCTCTATTTGTCTCCTGTCCAAAAAAAATGCAGTGGAATTTGTTAGGCTGGCCTCCTACTCTCCTCTTTGTCAGCACAGTCTCTGCCGTAGCACTATTATTTGACTTGAGGTTTATTAGCAGGGTTCAGTTGTGAATATCTGCTTACAGCACAACAGATGATTCACCAGTTATTCATTACTCATTCTGAAAAACGTCGAAACAAGTATTACTGTCTGGCACAAATTCCAGCCACGATGTTATCATATTGTTTCTGAAACAGTGCAACGTAGTGATCACATATAAAGTCACTGCTATCTCACATTGTACTGGGGTATTTGGCAAGGATTTTTTTGATCTCCTGTCAAGCAATACCATTTATTGCATCCAATCATCTGCCCTTACACATCAAATAATGTTATATACTTACTTCAGCCACATCTATGTGCGCCTGCTTCTTTTCACACAGGATTTTCTGCAGCAACTCTCACAGTCTCAATTTTTACTAAGCTTGAATTGAGCTCGGGTATATGGGAGGCTTTCTGTGACATTTCACTAAAAGAATTTCTTAGTTTTTATTGACAAACCCTGTCAAATACTGCCAAAGTTGTTCTACTGTAACAAAGACATCGGCTATGACTTAGACACAGTTGCCAGGTACCATTTTCCTGCACGTATGGTAAGCTGAAGCTGGTGAACAGAAGGCTCTCCAGCCTAAATTCTGCCTGCCTGTGCATTTCATGGTGAATGGCTACTCTCACTTGCAGCTCTGGAAGGAGTGCTGTCAACATCTGCTGCAGGTCTCAAAGGACCTGCAGGCTGTTGGGTTACACTACAGAGAATGTTTGCTTTTAATTCACACAAGTGTTTGGATAATAGGAGCTCTGTTCCTGAAAAACACAAGAATAAAATTCACACTCATATCCTCAAAGAAAGTCAGAGAAGATGGGTCATAGTGAAAGGGGACTTTTCAGGTTAGTGAACAGGTGTTCAAGCTCGTGCTGGAAGTGTAAATATATTAAGTATGCATAAAAAAAGCTTCTTTATATCTTTACAAAAGATGCTTAAGATTTGTCATCCTACAAATAAAAACAGACACATTTTCACGGTAGTCATTACATAAGAGATGCTTTATGATTTCAAAATTAGAGGTTTTCAAATTGATGAGCACTGGTCAGTAGACATTCAAAAAAGGAGGATGGCTGCATCAATGGGATCATGGTGATGAATTCTAGTCTGACAGAGCAAGTGTAAAATCGATTCGAATTAGACACACAGAACAATTACACATTTGTGTGGACACTACCAGTGTGCACTGAAACAAGACTCATTTTCTCATTTATTTAGCTATAATCCTGTGCTGCATACCCAAAGGCACAATACAGTACCTTACTGTAGGGTCTTTACCTTGCAGTACAAAATGCCTGGAGGCGACTGTTGTTGTGAATTGGCGCTATATAAATAAACCTGAATTGAACTGAAACAAAGCACCTGTAAACAAAAGGGTAGCCATTTCATTAAGGTTCTGGACACATGTCAATATTGTCCAGTGATTTGAATTCATAGTTTGCTTTAAAGAATGTGTTACAAAACCCAGTAAACTTATTTTAGTAGTAGGTGTATGAATTTTTGCTGTTAGGGGAGAAGCTAAGTCTTTACATCAAACATCAAAATGATAAGATAAGATAAGATAAGATAAGATAAGATAAGATAAGATAAGATAAGATAAGATAACATGACGCTTTCTTCATTCCCATTCTTGTGCCAGAAGTTGCTCAAAAATCACAGCGGCATACAACAGAGTAAGAAAAATAACACAAACCATGAATACCACATCAACAAAGACCACATCAAAAAGGTAAATTTTAAATTTAAAAAAGGCAGAAGCAAACTAAGACAAGAAAGAGCAGATAAATCTATAATGGATGTGATATTATGAGTCATATTACCAATTATATACAATTCATATTACATTATACGAAACAGCTGTGTTTCGTTTTAGGTTATTTTATAGGAAGTCATAATAAGAATATGCAGCTGTAAGTTGGTATTTCATGTTGTAGTGTTAAAGTTGGGATAAGGGTGGGGATCAACTGCAAAGTCTCTACAAAGATTCCCTGCAGAAGTCTAAATCAGGCCTTAGACTTCTGCAGGGAGTCTTTGTAGAGCCTACAATGTAACCTATGTAAGTATCCTACGTCATTCCTGGCATTTATGCTTGTGCTGGTGCATTATGTTAAGTACCGTGTGGTCGTGTCCCGGTGTTTTATATGCTAACCATGCTGTCAAGCCAAATGAAGCCAGGTGCACATTTTAATTAAAAAACAAATTTTTTCCTGTTAGATCTGAAACTATGAACCTAAAATAAAAAGCAAAGCAAATCCAGTGAGTTCAAGGAAGCCAATTACAATAAATCAAATGGAAAGTTACAAAAGATAGAATCAAAGCTTAAGGCTAACTAACTTTGTGTCTTTGCTTAATGCCAGGCTGCAGCAGTGGGAGGTTGGTGGCTTCATTTTTTTAGCATTCAGGTCTGGGCTACTTCCCAAAATTACTGACTTAGTGTTGCATTTATTGGAAGCTCTAGGTACTTGAAATCTGGATCGGAGAAACCAGTGTACAAGAAGAGGAAATTGAGAAAATTACGAGTTTTCTCTCAAACTCCCTGGTGATGAGTCTTTCCCATAAAATAATCAGTGAGTCCTTTTCTTTTCTTTTGTTTGTTGGATTTACTGATGGCAGAATAGCTCAGTGTGGCACTGTGTATAAAGTGGACTGTTGTTAGTGCTGTAGAGGCTGTATTGCTTAATTGTGCAGTTCCCTTGTTGGGCTGGATTTGTTAACAGTCAGGTGTACAGAAGCTGCCAGAAGGCTACATGCTGACAGTGCTGTGTGGATGCAGACCCACAAAGCTCCAGGAAGGAGCTCATTATGGTGGATGAATGGGTGGTCAGAACACCTCTTCAGTGTGTGATTTTCACGGTATTTCATCCTTGCTTTGCTTTTAAGATGCTCTAAATTGGGTTTACTGTACTTAAAATAACCTGAAGTATGCTGGACATAGATTAAAGAACACGGCTAAATTACAGGAGCACAGTGGGCATTTAGGCTAAGTTTTCAAATATGGCCTCTAAATGAATGTTGTGTGGTCTGCTCCGTTGTTTTAGCATTGATGATTGAAACTGTTATTTTGGTATAAATTTATGGGAAGATTGTCTTGTGATCTGTATTTGCGTGATCAGGAAATTTGGAGGCAGGTCAAAATTACTGCTTTTCATCCCAGAGTCCAAAATAAGTTGGTATTTTACTTAAAAAAACAGTTATTACTTAAAATGGTTGTGATGATTGTTGATAAGCTTATCAATTAATTGACTAGATATCACAGCTGCTACTGAACTTCTTTATATTTTCATTGTTGCTTTTTAATTTGAACATTGATAATAATTCAGTCATTTTTCTCAATTGCAAAAAAAAAACAATTTTCAAACTATACAAAACCTCTGACTTGTCAGGCAAAGACACCAAATCAGTTTGTCTATGCAGACAGACTGCAGAGACAACCAGTCAAAAATATTGTTATGACTGACGCTCATTACACACTACATCAAAAAAGTAACAAAAAAATATATTAAACCACATTGTTCAAGAAACTTGACTCAAGCTTTTCCAGCCTTATAGGTAAATAAATTATATTTATAGGTTATAAGTAAAACACATTTACAACACATTTACTTTTTTCAGCTGCACATCCGTGATGCAGATCTCCCATTCCACCACATCCCAAAGGTGCTCTATTGGATAGAGATCTGGTGACTATGAAGGCTGTTTAAGTACAATGAACCAGTTTGTGATGATTTGAGATTTGTGACATATTGTGTTATTCCGCTGCAATAGCCGCAGCCATCAGAAGATGGGTCCACTCTGGTCATGAAGACCCCTTCATAACCAGAGTGGACATGGTCGGTAACAACACTCATGTAGGCTGTGGCATTTAAACAATGCTTATTGGCCCAAAGTGTGCAAAAACAATATTCCCGACACCGCTACACCACCAGCAGCCTGAAGTGTTGATACAAGGCAGGATCCATCTTTCATGCTGTTTATGCCACATTTTGACTCTATTATCCAAATGTTGCAGCAGAAATTGAGACTCATCAGATGAGACAATGTTTTTCCAATCTTCTGTCATCTAGTGTTGGTTAGCCTGTGCAAATTGTAGCCTCAGTTTCCTGTTCTTAGCTGACAGGAGTGGCACCCAGTGTGGGTTTCTGATGCTGTAGCTGGTCTGCTTCAATAGTTGGTGTGTTGTGCGTTCAGTGATGGTCTTCTGCATACCTTGGTTGTAACAAGTGGTTATTTGAGTTAGTTTCCTTTCTCTCATCTTGAAGCAGTCTGTCCATTCTCCTCTGACCTCTGGCATCAACAAGGAATTTTTACCCAGAGAGCTGCCACTCACTGGATATTTAATCTTTTTGGAGCATTCTCTGTAAACACTAGAGATGGTTGTGCATTTCCTGAAATACTCAAACCAGCCTGTCTGGCACCAACAACCATGCCATCTTCAAAGTCACGTAAATCACCTGGTTTGAGCTTCAGCAGGTCATCTTGACCATATCTATATGCCTAAATGTGTTGAGTTGCTGCCATGTGATTGGCTGATTTGATTTTTTTAACGAGCAGTTGAACAGGTGAGACATATTGTCTCATACTAAACGTTTCTTCCATTACTTTACAAATGTTGTCTATCACAGTGGCTCAAATTTCATCTAAAATTACCAAAATTATTTTGCTCTTTCCCCTCTGCCTCTCACATAGTTTCCATCCACTGATATTTTCAACATTCAACTCACCGTTACTGGCTGTGGAACTGCCTCAGTTTTGAGGTTCATCATCCTTAGCAACAAGTGTGAACAATTTTGTGTTTAAGAAATGACATCTGTGCTGTAGTTGTGTTTAACTTCTGCCTCCTGTGGTTACCATTATGCTTCATAAGGGAATCACTGTGCAGAATGTGTTTTAGTGAGTGGGAATGTACTTAGAGTTTTACAAAAAGGTTAAATGAGATCTGCAAATTGTGTCTAATTAGGTGAAAATTGTTTCAAGTTTTGCCAAAAGAATGATTGATTAGCTTAGGACGTTGAGACTTTGCTTCAGAGAATGGGAATTAGTGTTTTAACAATTCAGGGAAGCTGTAATAAACCAAGGTTGTGAAAGCTGAATTGAAGATAGATTTTACTTTGTTTTATATATTGTGCAGTTTCTTCATTCCAGCTTATGTTGTGCTGTGTTGCAGAAATGACAGTAGAAACACTGTCTTGTTGTTGACACTGGGAATATATGGGGCTCTTTGTTAGCTTGTCCCCTGTTGACTCTGTGTTTTTGCTTGTTTGCAGGTCCACTTATGTGTTTCCCAATAAAGTATGAGGTGCAGAGACTTAAATTTTCACATAATCAGCCATCTTCTCTGAGATACACTGGAAGACCAAAGTTTCTCACTCTGCATGAGGTTGTACTCAGAAGGGAAGCCTTCAGATTCAGGCTTTGCTCTCTAGAGTTCCTGGGCCTTATGTATTTTGTATTAGCTGTTATAGATTAAAATAGTTCATACAATTTTCTCTTGGGGATGCAAGGTGATGGGTCTGCTTGAACTCTGTCTTGCATTTTTTTGTCTTTGTCTTGCAATTTATGTAAAGAGACCTGATAGGATAGAACTGAACAGCGGCTGTAACTCAGGCCCTTAAAGTTTGCGTGACTGTACATCGCTTTGTTCACATTATCTTGAAAAATCGAACGAGCACACGCTATACTTGAAAACCACTCATTCTGACAGATATGCCCTAGTTTTCCATATGTTGCCGCTTCAAGTGATTCTGTTGGAAATAGGTCTGTCAGGGGAACAGGTTTGATAAGACATAATTCCTTAATCCTGACATGCAGGCAGGTCTAGCCCAACAGATACAGTAAATCAATCAGTGTGTCTGAGAAGTACCTGCCTTCAGTACTGACTGTGACCCCACCACCCCCACACTTTACACACACACTTTCTAGGACAAGCTCTGTAGTCTCTTTTCGCATTCATGCTCTGTAAATACTAAGCTTTGGTACATTGTAGTCTAAAATACAAGGTTGGAAAGAGAGCATATTTGACCCACAAGATGAAGTATGGTAGGCATCATTACCAAGCGCCGCTTAGAGTCAACAGGAGGCTGGAAATGGTTCACCTCATACCATATTTTTACTGGGCCATTAACCAGGCTCACATAGTGTGTAAGAATGAGCAGCCTTCAGTGCCAGAGGCTTTGAGAGACCAAGGTGTTTGGATATATTTTAACCTGTAGATTCAAGATTCAAGCCTGCCTTCTGAATCATATTCAATTTAGGCCCCCAGGTATGCATGTGATGCCTGGTGGGAACTGAAAGCTTTATAGGGAAATGTAACGGTGATGAATACCAAGTAGAGCTGCTCCTTTTTTTTTTCCTAACAGGAGAGCCTAAAGAACGTATTGGAGGTTATTTGAATAAAGGATAAGACACTATGAACAGGAAGGGTGAGAACTGGAGGATTGTGGAGGTCTAGATTTCATTATCAGAGCAAGATAATAGTCATTGAATCAGTCAATCAGCAAACAGGAAGTCAACAATTTTCCCCCTTTGTAGCGTCTTCAGTTTATTCGAGCAGCATTGCATTTCTCCCACCGCTCTTCTGGGACAGGAGAATCAGGGCTTCTTCTCATATTTCATTCCATTTATCTCCTGCTAGATGTGGCTCAGTGACCTTTAGCCCTCCATTAGCCTGCACCGAAAAACATCCAGCGCAAGTAAACAAAAAAATTTAGGGATCGCCCACTTCTTCTCCACCGCCTCTGTTTTCAACTTTGACTTCCAAATGTCTTCCAGGATCTCCAAAACAACACATTACAATTCGCTGTGTTTGGGAAAAGCACAGCGATGGCCTCGTGTTAATAAGCCTTGTTTGCATGTTCTAAAATTTCTATAGCTGGCACAGAAATGGAGCGGCTTTATGCGGTTGTCATAAAGTTGATATTTCAAGAGATAAATTACACCCTGGTTTCCTCAGGGTTCTCAGCGAAGGGAAATCAAACGGCCACAGTCAGCTATTGCATAATATCATGTCTTAGCAAGATTTACCACATATCTCAGGGTTCTAAATAAATCACAACTGTCATCTGCATTTTGCTGTTTCTGTAATTAATGCGCCCCAGAGATAAAATATTCAAGCTCCCAGCTCCCATCTTTCTTTATATCTAACAGTGACAAAACACATCAGATGTCGAGGGAAAGCAATTGGGATCATTTCAGTCATTTTCCTGTCTGTAAAATGGTTTTCCCATTGGACCCCTCTGGTAGTGATGTACCAAATCCATACATCATACTGGACATGATTCCATCAGTGTAAATGAATACAGCTGTTAACAGGTTTATTAATTCATTTTTCAGCAATACATAATATCTAGCAGCAGATTAAGTGATCAGGTGATCACTAGAAAAATCTTTTACTGTTAGTTATCAGCAAAAACACGCAATGATTTGCCTCTGTCTCTCTCTGAAAGGCTAAGATAATGTTTACAAGTCGGGATAACGGCATACAATTTCAAATGTCTCCAGTTAGATGTTCACAAGCCCCATTTGGATGGGATTACCATTAGCTGGGGACATGGAGGATAAAATAATCCCTGTGGATCTAGTAATTAAAATCACTGTTCCGCTCAGGATTTTAATATGAGATTCAGCAGGACAAACCAAAACAAACAAACAAACATGAATAAAGGTCCACAAATCCACTTGGAATGACCCTATAGAACCTGCCTTTCTTCAGTAACACCGAAATCCAGTGATAGTTGTTTGTATAGCTTTGGTACATTACAAATGGGACCCACTAATTACTGATTTCTCATGCTTGTAATGGCACCAGTTTGACAAAATGTAAATAGACACAGGCTAGAAACTGGGCCCAGAAGAGAATAGCAGTATCTACCGTTATCTGTCATTACAACAGCCCATCCGTGGGCTTTACAGGGTGTAGCTCTTCTGATAGCTTTAATTTATTCTTTCTTGTCTCCCCATATTTATTGGAGTTAACATTTTTGACTCCCTCCGTTTTCACACAAAAGCTGAACTTCATACTGAGCTGATAAAATGAAACTGATAATAAAAAAAGCTATGAAACTTTAAAAAAAAAACAAAGGTTTCACTCCAGATGGAATTTAAATTGCATGAAGACCTGTGAGTTTGTGGATGCACAGTGGGGTCAATTATTAATGGGAAGGAGGTGGTGAAAAATTATTTACATATGTGTTCTGATTTGAAACCACTGACCAGGGTGGGTAATAATAAAGTCACCACATCTTCTTTTGAGAAATCCTTTCTGAAATCCCACCAATCACAGTGCAGCATGGACATGAAGGTCACATTTTCAGTTTCACATTACAGCCCAGCTCCATCTGACATACAGTTAAAACAGAAACAAATTCCCCAATAAAACTGTGCATCTCAAACATAGTAACTAAGCAGTTTGAATATTTTTACACAGTGACATCCTGCTTAAATCATAACTGATAAATAAAGCTGGAGATTTGGACTTTTACATATAAATGGACAACTCTTACATTCAAGTCCTTGCCAAACAAGTTCAAACAATGTCTGTGCAGACACTGCCACACAGGTGCACTGGTAGCGATGCATTTTTCATCAGCCAGTAATGATTGGTTTGCCTGAACTGAAGAGGGGAGCAACGATAGGATTCAGCAAATAGGAATCTGGTGGAAAAACCGAGAAAGATTTAAAAAAAAAAAAAAAAAAAAAAAAAAAAATTTTTTTTTTAAAATTTTTTTTTTTTTTTTTTTTTTTATTTTTTTTTTTCCCCTTTTTTT
>VUQS01048728.1:0-11282 GCA_015108495.1 Heterochromis multidens | reverse complement strand
CTGCATTGGCATTTTTTTTTTTTTTTTTTGGGAAAGGGGGGGGGGGGGGGTCCCCCCCCCCCCCCCAGCCTGTTTGTCGGGGATAGATCAAATTGTGCGAATCTAATGTTACTGCACACGGAGATTACTTCTGATTGGATCTCTTCCAAACTCGTCCCGCCTCTCTACACAACTTAATTACTTCTGATTGGATCTCATCTCTCCAGAACATTTTCATCTAGTTTTTATTCGTTGACGAAAGTGTCAATACATTTCCTCATAGTTTTTGTCCTCGCGCTTTAGTTTTTATTTAGCTATCATCTTGTTTTCGTTAGGAAAAAAAAGGTCGTTGACGAAAACTATGACAGAAATTATTCGTCAACAAAATTAACACTGGTTAAGGGGAAACAAAACTGCAAAAAAATGTCGTGTCGAGAATATCACCAAGTTTACTGTGATAGTGCGAGAGACAGCAAAGTGGCAGGTGGAGTGTCATCAGCAACAGCCGTTCTTCTCCCTATAAGAGCAGCCCAAGCCACTTAGACTTCTTTATCACACTACCTGCTGAACAAGCTTAAACATGTAGAAGGGCAACCTACTCAGCTGCTCCCATCTACCTCTGATATGTTTTAATACAAATGCAGCAGCTTGCTAGGTTGATATGAATGGTTTTATGTTTTATAACCCCCACCCTCTTTAAGTTAGTTATCTTACTTTGAAGCAACTGTGTAGGGAGATTTCAGCTGTTGGCACTAGAGGCAGATGACTAAACACCACATCTGCTAAATTTGATGTTGAGATGATAAAAAGGATAATTAGTGAGTTTTCCTTCATCTGGATAAAAGTATTGTTATCTATGAAGATACAGTATTTCCTCATTCTATCTGTGTCATTATTAATAAAATACTAACAATGGCCCAATCATACATTTATCTCCAGGTTACAGAGATGCCCAGCTAGGTTGGCTGCAGGTTCCAGAGGAGCGTAGCGATCGGGATTCATCCCCCTCGGCATCCCTCCCCAGACGCCACGCTCTGTTCCTCGTCATCTACGCCCCCCGTAGGGGGATCTTGGAGGTTTGGGCAATGCAACAGGGGCCTCGAGTTGGAGCTTTCACTGTGGGCAAACACTGCAGGTATACACCATGAGAACGAAGCATCAAACAATGCCATATAATCATAAAATTTGAATATAATAATATATATATATATATATATGTATGGCGTTTGTGTGCTGTTGCAGGTTGCTGTATGCTGGCTACCGTCTGATGGGGGTGAACAGTGTTACCAGTCAGGGGTGGCAGCTCCACACACAACAGGTGTGTCTGCTGGATCCAGTCACAGGAGCTCTGAGGACTGTGAACATCCCCTTCCACCTGGCCCTCAGGTTGGTAAACAGACTGAAAGGACAGTGTAGATCTGCTGTCATGTAGGTGTTTCAATATGAATGCGCTTGAAGTGAAAAAGTCTTGTTTTCAGAGAGTCTTGCCCACTTCCTTGGGTCAAATGTTCCCCGACTTTAAAAGCTCTTAAATTGGACATGAAAGGTCATGGGATGTGTGACATTTGTTTGGATCTGAAGAACCACAACTTCCTGGTTCTGTAAGGTTAAAAAATCTGTTTGTGTCACGGGACTCTGGTACATTGATGAGCAATGTCTTTCTTGATACATGAAAGACAAAGGCATCAGTAAAGCAAGCATCCAGTTTATCTCTATTTTGTTCAGATTTACCTGTTTAGGCACAGTGGCTATGGTATTTTAGTGGGTAACGTGACCTCTGGATAGTAGTCGTAATATTAGTATTTTATGCCTCAGCTGTAGAGATGTATGACCTTCTGAAGTGACCGTCGGCTTTGGTTTGGTACCCCTGAATATGCTGTGTGGCTATGTTGGCTGTGTAAATGGTTTGGTAGCAGATACCTGCTAATTAGTGTTAAGTAACACTCAGATAAAATCCATGAATTTTACTTCCCTAACAACAGCAAAAACATCTTTGACAGTTTGTTAGTACACTTAACCGCACAGTAAGAAATATTATTGTCAAATAATTGCATTAAAAATACTCCAAAAGACACCAACTGCAAAAACATGGCCCAGAGCTCCAGTTCAGTGACTCCAGCTGAGGTGAACCATTTAACAGGGTCTGCAAACTTTGAGTCTCAGTAAAATGTAAAGAGTTGAGTTGTTATGAAGGGGAAATATAGCTAAAGAGACCAAAACTGTTTTTTGTACCAGGCTGTAAACATGCTTATTTTTGCTGTAAAGTTGGACATTTTTACATGGGAGTCTATGGGGATTGACTCGCTTTTGGAGCCAGCCTTGAGTGGCCATTAGAAAAACTGCAGTTTTTGGCACTCTAACTTAGGTAGTTGATGCTAAGGTAGAGAAATGGTTGTCACATGTACATTTACTTCCACAGCCAAGGTTTTTGATTCCCACTTCAAAATTGAAGAACAAATTTGAGCCTGTTTCATCCCCATACTGCATGAGGGCAGCTAGAAATCCACTCTCACTCCATCTTTCTGTCTTTTCCATTTCAGTGATAAGAAGAGCGAGCGAGCCAAAGATATGCATCTAGTAAAGAAACTCACTACCCTACTAAGGAGCAGAGATGTTGAGCTTGGTAAGCGTGAGAACTAAATGAAAATATAAAAATGTGTATGATGAGATGTGTCAGGTTTCAGTCTGTGTTCATATATTTTTACTAACTCTGTTTCTTTTTAGATATTTTGGAGAGCGAAGCCAGAATCATCCTACTAGATATCAAACACCCTGCTGTTAAGAAGCAGGTACGACGAAAATCTGATGTGGTTAATGTTTTAAAAGGCTCTGTTTTACCCAAATCATGGTCTTTTCCTGAACTGAACTGAAAACTGAGTATAAATTAAAAAACGGATTCAAATTAGAAGTCCATGAAGTCTAAAAATGATAATCCAACATTTACTTGTTATTTCACGTGGGACATGAACCCCAGTCTCCTTGGTGAAAGCACGTTCTTGTCACTGTTCAGACTTTACTGTCTTTGTGCTACACATTTCCCACTGCCAGACGAGCTGTGCTTTAATATTTTTCTGGCCTTTTTCCAATACTTGAACAACCAGTCTGATTGGTCCAGCAGTTCAATCCTGGGCAAATTGGCCCTAAGTAGCCTTTATTTTCCAGGTGATTTCAAACTGGTTGCAACCAAAATAAACACCACTGGTGTCATTATTCACTTAAAACTCTTCTGTTGTCAGTTTAATATGATGTTGTAGAAACATCAGCTGGTCCAGCTGTTAAAATTCTAACTCCAATCTCTCCATTTTCTTTTAGGCATTGGAGTCTCTCCTGTCAAATAAAAACACTCCCGTCTCTGGTCTTGTAAATATCACACGTGCCTTAAATGATACTTTGAAACAGCAAGGTAAAGTATGTGTTTACTGATGAGAGAAAGTTATTTGAAACAAAAAGTATCAGGGACTTAAATGCTTTGTTTGATTTCATATCATAAATATGTCCCTGTACTTATTTGCACTTTTATTTCTGCACTTCAGACCCAGAGGAAGTGGATGCTGCGTTGCTCCAGCTCTGCTCATCACAGCTCAAACTGCTGCAGCTTTACACTGACATCCAGCAACTGCATTCTGCTGTAGATGTTGAGGCCAGCGCTGATAATGTGTGAACACGAACACACACACAAACACACGCACACGTACAGAAATTAAGAGCTTCTTTATAGGTGGTGACCTGAAACCTCAGTGGTACTCCACTATATATTTCCTCCCCCCACGCAGGACTCCCTTGAAGGCATAGAGGAGGAATTGTCCCGTGTTGCACCCACCTTGCAGCGCTATGCCCAGTTCACCCCAAGACCCAGTGTCTCCTTTGCCCAGGACTCACCTGATTCACCCCTGCCTGCCCAGGCTTTTCTCTCCCAGATGGAGTGCAGAGAGGACGGGGAGGTGAAGGTGATCCGTGGGTCTGAAACTGAATGGAACCAGCTAGGTAAGACAGGCAACATAATGCCTTTATAGTCACCCGAAACTCAGACTGAAGACTTTTTCTGTGTGTCATTTGCAGGAAACTTTCTGTTCTGGAGTTGTCTGTGTGGAAAAAGTCCCATTCATAAAGTCTGTTACACACTACAACAGTCCGGCATCAGCCCACAGCAGCTTCTGGTAAGACAGAGGGAAAGGCTGGGTGAAAGGTGAAAGTTAGGATCATAGTTTTCTTAAAAATAATGCAACCAGACTCATTGTTGGCCAACAGCTCCAACCAAAGACCCATTCTGAGCCAGGAAAATCTCCACATAAAGACATAGACATAAAAACACACCCAAAAACCTTTTCTCTGTGCTTATTGCTCTAAATCAAAGCCAGTTTATGGTTCTTTTTCGTTGAGCTATTCTGTCATGCTTTAAACTAGTAAAAACCATTACCCATTCCACACAGAGTAGAAAATGCTTTTGCTCAGCCAATCCTTGGATGTCCTCACAATCCTGAAAATAATATATTCAAACATATTTGAGTAAATATCAGTAATTAAGATTACACCAGTTGTTTGTTTGGACTCATGTTCACATTTCCTGTTTCTGTCAGTCTTTGCTACTGAGCGTGTGGTTGCATCGGGAGAAGGAGGTGCTACAGAAAGCAGAGGAAAGGGTTCGAAACCTCCACAGACTACTCGTCACCCTCAGCAATATGAAAGGTACCTGTAAAGCTGGATTTCTGATCCTGTTTGTGTAGTTCTCTAGGCTACACACTGAGATTTTTTTCAACAATATCTTTATTAATATTTTGAAAACATTGTTATAAACAAAAAAACTATATGCTAACGATTGAAGGGCTGACTCATCTGATGTTTCTGATGTTAAAAGTGCTGATGACAAGGTGATTGTTGGCTTGAACATAGTTGGTGGTTTTCTTCAGTTGAACACCATGTAAAACACCAAATGTAAACTTCAAGAAGTAAACATCAGATTTGAAAAAGAAGGATAAGAGTGACCACTTCTTTTTCCTCTTCCTCCCTTTAGGTGCAGTTGACGAGGCGTGGGACCCACAGTCTATCTCCCCCTGGTGGCATCAAGTTCGCACTACATGTGTCCAATCCCACAACGCTGCCGCTGCCCTGCTGGCGGCATTGGTCGCTCACTGTGCTGCTAAAACTAGCATCACAAGCCGGGCTGACAGCAAGGTAGAGAAACATCATGCACGTGAGCGCCCTCTTAAGCCAAAAATAGGAACACACTCCCTTTAAGGTCAACCAGCATTGATATAGATTTTTGTGTGTGTGTCTGTGTGTCAGTTGCAGTCAGAGTGGGAGGCGGTGTCACTGGAGTTGGAGCAGTGGGTGGTGTGTGTTCGCCAGCTGGAGGATGTGCTGGTGCTGCAGACTCTGCTGTTGGTGCCTCCTCCACCAGGAGCAGCAGGGGGCGCTACAGTTCAGTGCTCCATTAAAACATTGCTGGAGGGAGGCACAGGTAGAGAAGAATATACTCGGGAAAAGCTTTCATGACTTTGTTTTAAATGTATTCAAATACACTACCTTCCTGTTTTTACTCTCTTAACTTCTCTTAACTTCTTTCCTTAACTTCTCCGTCTCATTTACAAGTTAGCTAACATTAACTAGAAGAACACTAAACAGCTTCTCCATGAATCGAATATCCTGATGATATTGACTGTAATTTTCCCCTGATTGTCAAATTCCTGTTTGGCCAGAGGAGCTTCTTTTGAATGGGTTAGGGCAGTCGTTCCTGACTCCCACACTTCATAGCCTGGTTAGTAACTTAAAACACATTCACTTTTATTCTGATTGTTTGCCTTTGTCTCTCTGTTCAGGTGGTATTGCCGACAGTGTCTCTAAGTGGGTGTTTAGACAGGATATTGCCCCAGAGAGGCTGAAGGAAATTCTCCAGAAGAGAGAGAATAAAGAAGCAGATGACAAAGTGGAGCAGAGAGAAGAAGGAAAAAGAAATGAGGAGAAGGAGAACAGCCAAGAAGACACAGACAGGACAGCAGGTGAGGACACATTAACACATGTTTAGTGTGTTAGTCTTTCCCATTAAAAATCCCTCAAAAACCTGAAACTATAATAAGCAATTTTGAAATACATTTTGACTTGAAAATCTTAATATAATGTGGTGTCTTCAGTCACTGTCACTGTTGGTGGTGAGTTTAATTAAAATTCAAATAGATAGAAAATCACATAATAGAAATGGATTTTATTTATATTTATAGTATTTACTCAGACAAAAAAAATTCTTAAACATGCGCTAAACAATCTAAGAACAATCTTTTAACTTGAAAACTGAAGTATAATGCATTTGTGTACAAGTTTGTTTTTTTTTTTGCACTCGGTTTTACAGTTTTCATTAAGGAGCCCCCATATTACTATGTTTCTGGTAGAACTCAGACATAGGTCTCCAAATGTTTTAGTAAAGTCCACAGGGATCGATTCTTGGACCTCTTTTATTCCTCATATATGTAATATAGCAAATGGACTGGTTCTTATATAGTGCTTTTCTACACTACTTGGCACTCAAAGCACTTTATACAACATGTCTCATTCACACACACATTCATACAGGCACTTTTTTCTGTGCCTAAGTGCTTTCTATTACATCCTATACACATTCAACTTGGACTTCAGTATCTTGCCCAAGGATATTTGGCATGCAGACTAGAGCAGCCAGGGATCGAACCACCAGCCTTCCGATTAGTAGATGACCTGCTCTACCTCCTGAGCTACAAGTTTGACAGTAATGCAGTAATATACATTTAAAAAACAGATAAAATTGTTCTATATGACAAAAATGTAACATACATTTTTATGCAGATGACACTGTGAAATTTCTCGTCAAACATAAGCTTGTTCTCAACTTTGATGAGTGCATACCAGTGTGGTCACCTAAAAGTATCCAGCCTACAGTTCATAGTCAAACACTTTATGATCATAAAATTTAAACTGTTGATTTCTATAAAAACTTAGGACTCTGGCTGGGTACATGACTCTTTTAAAGTCCAAGAATATTGAAAGTAGAAATTGGACATTTTTATAAAAATATCTTTCTACAATCTACATGCATGGTGATATTGTTTATACTTGCTTCGCTGTCAACCTTGAACCCACTTGGTTCTGTGTATCACAGGTGATTGCTTACTAACTCACTTATTCATCCTATACAAAACAGTGTGACGGTCCTCCTTGGCTAACAGAAGACAGTAGCACTGTATGTTATTTATTCATAAGGCTGTCTCAAATGCTTGAAAAGAAGTCCAGTTGCTTTCTTTTCAGTCACTTGATACTGCCATGACCTGTGTGACTGAGAACATACACAGACCATTTATAAGGCTCTGCTGCAAAGACTGCATGGTTAGCTGTGCTCTTTGCCTAATGATCAAATAGTCACAGTAACATGAAGACAGGCAGATTGGCTATAGATTGCTATCTATATTTCCTGTTCAACAGTACACGTTATTTTATGGAGCCTGTCAGCCTCTGTCTTCTTCTGTGTTTCTCAGATCTGTTGTTAGCGGTATGCCAGCGGTTCCCACACTCCCTCTCACCTGATTTGCTCTTCGCCCACTGCTGCTGGGAGTATGTAGTGCAGTGGAACAAAGACCCAGAGGTGTGCAAACACACGAACATACACACAAGGTGTGATCAAAAAGTCCCACATCTCTGCCCATGAAAAGGAAAAATCTTCCCTGTTTTAGCTTCAGCTGGCTTCCCCTTCAAGTTGTCCCCTTGTGCTTTTCTGCACCATTTCAAACCCTGCTGCTATTTTTAGATCACTCACAGGAAGTTCCTTTTTGACCATTTGATTTTGGACAAAGTCAAAGGGAGCTGAATCTGGTGAGTACACGTGGTCAGAACAGTATTTCTAGAGAGCAATCTAAAACTAGCAGCAGCAGCAGATGAACTTGAAGGGAATATTGGCCAAATTTACAACAGGTTTTTGCCTTTTATGGGTACTGGGGCAGTACATTTTAAACCTGCTATGTATGCATGAACTAACATATTCTGTATTTAAAAGTAGAAAGTAAAAACTTGCAACAAACCTTTTTTTGTGGGAAAGTCAGGTTTTATCAAAGACCTGAACAGGTTCTTCACCCTGAACTCAGACCTGCTTCTCTTCATAGGAGGGTCGATATCTCTGCTGGGCTGTGGAACATTTGAAGCTGGTCTCCAGTCCTCATATTCAGCAAGGTTAGTACCACACTGGCTTTCTGAGTGTTTTATCTATTCAGTAATAGAATTCATGCTTTAGAAGCCAGTACCTCCCTATAGTAAGTAGGTCTTAACTCCTCACAGGTGTTTCTACAATGATGTGGAGTACATTCATCGTCAAGCGTTTCTCAGCAGCAGCCTTTCTCATGGAGAAGGTAAGCTCTGCGCATAATGAGTCCAGCAGGTCTCTGCGACTGGGTCAGGACTTTGTTTAGTCTTAAATCTCTATTTTTTTTTTTTTTTTTTTTTAACAGGTGGGGAAAGCACCCAAAGATCGCTTATGTCGACGGGTAGGTTTGCAATTCAGCACCAATTCTATTCAAAAGGTTTATTCACCTGTAAATTTATTAGTCTATACAAGTATTCAGATTCAAAGTATTTCCATGAAAGCAAGTAGTAAAGATCCGTGAATTTGTGTGCAGGATGTCGGGATGGGAGACAAAGCGATGACGTCCTTCCTGGGCTGCTGCGTCCAGCTGCTGAATATCCTCATGGAGGTGACTGGAGTATTGGTTAGGAATCAGTGCCTTTTTTCTTTTATGAAGTTCTACGTAAGTAAAGGAGACAGCAGAGCGATAGCATGGAGAATGGCCAGCATGGACAGTGAAACACTGAACAACAGCAGCAGGATGTTGATCAGGCTTATAGAAATGGGATTTTAGGCTTACAGTGAGAAAGCATTTGGAGTTGTTTGTTTTCTCGCTTGCTGCCTGATGAAAAGGGCTACTAATACCACTGTCAATGCCCAATCCGTACCAGAGACCTGATTTATTCTACGCATGTGCGAAAAGGGCTTCTTCCTGTTTCTGCCTTTCACAGTAAGAGCCCTCGACATATAAACTGCATGACTGCTGTACTCTTGTTGTAGTAGAGGACACTCTTGCTGAATAAATGACTTACAAAAGTATGTTGAAGAAATTTATCACAGATTTTAGGATTAAAATAAAATTTTATCTTTGGTTTTTCTAGAAGATACCTTTTTTAATTCATAAATATTTGGGAGACCGTCTAATATGTGGCACTAATGAAATGGAAAATTATTCTTTTTTTCTTTCAAATAAACAAATTTTGTGATCCATGAAAAAAAAAAATTGGTTAAAAGAAAAAACATCTTTGTGTAATTATTCATTAAACCAATTAAAGAAAAATAATGTATGTATTGCACTTTTATCAGCATGTATTTCTAAAGATTGGTTTCTATTATCATCATAAAGGGTGACTTCCCCTCATCACCCGTTCTGTTCCCTTTCCATGCAGGCGGACTCGGCCGTGGAGGAGGTTTCTGCCCCAGAGTTGTCCATCGAGGAGGCGTGGTGTGGGGCCGAGGGGCCTGCATCCATTGCTGAACTCGCCCTGGAGCAAAGAGGTGTTCACTATCCATTGGTCCAGCACCACTGCCTGTTAGCATCCCTGCTACATGCTGCTATGACCTTCAGCGTCAAGGTCAAACCGTTCAGCCTTTTTGATAGCAAGGTGAGGAGATACACATGCCAGGTTTCAGAACAAAAACGTAGACGTAAACTGCCATGGAGGGACACTAATTGCTGCCTTTGAACCCATCCATCACCTGTTGGAGGTTTTGAAGTCTTGACTTTAACATTTTGGCCACTTCCATGTTTTTGGAGCTAGATGTGACGATATTTGGACGAAAGTATGGAGCACTAAGTTATCAGCTATTGCTAGTTAGCTGGGTTAACAAGCTGTATCCATAGACTGTACACGTGCTAGTCAGCGCCAAGTAACATCCAAAACTTCACTCACCAAAACTGGAGCACAGACTTCTTGGATGGTGTATTAGCACAGTTAACGTTACAGTAAGGTATATTATTTGTCACATAATTGCATTAAAAAGGCTGCACAACACAAACGTGGTCGAGAGGTTCGGTTCAGTTCAGTTATTCCAGTCAGGAGAGGTGAACCCTAGCAGACAGCTGACAGCTACAGCCGCCTGTGTCAGCATCCACCTGCCAGTCTAGGCGGCCTCATCCCTAATAATGCAAACTTTAAGCCTTAATACAATTTAAACCAGAGAGTTTTAAAATAAGTCACCCCCCTGTACAGTTGTTGTAAAGGGGGAAATTAGCTTTAGAGACCCAAACTGTTTAATCTCCAGGCTGTAATCAGGTGTAATTCTGTAAAGATGGACATTTTAACATGGGAGGCTTTGACTCAATTTTGTAGCCAGCCTCAAGTGACCATTAGGGTAAATGCAGTTCAGGGTACTCCAGTGTTGGCTGATACAGATCACAAACAACAATTAGACATTTTTAATATCTGTTTGTATCTTTACTGTATCTGTTTGTGTCACAGCAGATTTTTTTTTTTTTTACATGTATGTTTGCAGGGTAAAAATGCTTTCTTCCGAGACCTGACGACCATCCAGCTGATGCCCAGCGGAGACATGGACCCAGGTTTGGTCTCTCTGCGACAAGAGGTAAGAGGTGGAACGAAGTGCAGACAATAATCAGAAAATGATGTTCCGCACCCATCGCTTGATCTCCTGCCGTTCCACTTTGTCCTCTGTCTCAGTTCCTCCTGCGGGTGCTGACCGGCTGGGTGCAGGCTATAGATGATCCCTCCAGCTCCACCCCGCTGCCTTCAACCGGATCCAAAGCTGACTGGTGGCCCTCGCTGTGTCTGGAGCTCGGCTCCCTGCTGCAGGTCAACCCAGACATCCTGCAGCGGCATCTTGTCTGTGAGCTCTACAACCAGGGACTGGACCTCCGGGCAGAAGAGGTTTGGAGTTAGAAACTGTGTTTCCTTGTAGATCACTCACTTAAGCTCGATTTAGGGACCAAGACTACTTGGTTAGGTTTAGCTACTGAAAAGTACTCGGTTATGTTTAAGCATTAACAAAATATCTTCTTAGGTTTAGATTTGAAGAGATTTGTAGTGCTTCGGGAGTACGGGGTGTCTGGCTCGTTGCTACGGGCCATTCAGTCCTTATACAACCGTTGCAAGAGCTTGGTCCGCATTGCCGGCAATAAGTCCGTGAATCGCTACCTTATCGTGGTGGAGGGGTTTGTGCGTCCCAGGGATCCCAGGGGCTATGTTGTCGGGGGGCTTTTGCCCCCTGGTAGGGTCTCCCATGGCAA
>VUQS01048721.1:0-11908 GCA_015108495.1 Heterochromis multidens | reverse complement strand
GTCAGACCACAACTGGACCCCCTTCAGTTCACTTACCAGCCCCGTCTTGGAGCTGAGGACACCATCATCTACCTGCTCAATTGTGTCTACGCCCATCTGGAGCAGCCGGTGAGCACTGTAAGGGTCATGTTTTTTTACTTTTCCAGTGCATTCAATACCATCAGGTTGACTCTCCTGGGTGAGAAGCTGACAGCGATGCAGGTGGATGCCTCTCTAGTGTCCTGGATGGTAGATTACCTGACAGAAAGACCACAATATGTGTGTCTTAAATGCTGTGTGTCTAACAAGGTGCTCAGCAACACCGGGGCACCATAAGTGACCGTCCTCTCTCCTTTCCTATTCACCCTCTACACCACGGACTTCAGCCACTGCACAGAGACCTGCCATCTTCAGAAGTTTTCTGATGACTCTGCTGTGGTTGGATGCATCAGTGGGGGTGATGAGACAGAGTACTGGGCTGTGGTGGATTCCTTTGTCACGTGGTGCGAGCATCATCTGCAGCTGAACGTGACAAAGACCAAGGACTACAAATACCTCGGGGTACACACTGACAATAAACTGGACTAGGTTAAAAACACAACTGCACTGTACAGGAAGGGCCAGAGTGGTCTCTATTTTCTGAGGCAGCTGAGGTCTTTTAACATCTGTCAGACAATGCTCAGGATTTTCTATTCTGTTGCATGCTAGGGCAGCAGGCTGAGGGTAGTGGATACCAACAGACTCAAACTGATCCACAAGGCCAGTAACGTTGTGGGGATGGAGCTGGACTCTCTAAAGGTGGTGTCGGAGAAGCCGATATTGTCCAAGTTAAGGACAATGCTGGACAACGCCTCCCACCCACTCCATGACGTGCTGGCCAGTCACAGGAGCACGTTCAGTGAGAGACTGAGATTACCCAAATGCACCACTGAACAACACAGGAAATCATTTCTGCCTGTGGCTCTCTCTGTACAATTCCTCCATCTAAAGCACAAGTAGACCCTGCAACAACTGTACACCCTTAATATAATAAAGGCAGTATGATAAGAGGGACACCTCAATTCAACTTTATATTCAATTTTGTGTAATATATTGCGATATTTATATATCAGTTATTTGTATTATTAGAGATATTTGTAATAATTTATAATTTTGTAATGTATTATTTAACATTGGCATTTTAACTTGTTCTTACTGTCCTGGAGCAACTGTGACCACATAATTTCCACAGGGATTAATAAAGGATTCTGATTCTGATTCTGATCAAGATCAGTGCATGATCAAAAGTGACTCTGCTCCTTAATTCAAAGCAACTGTTTGTGCTCCTGCTCACCAAAGCATAAACATGTATAACACTATGCTTTACTTAGTCACTAGGCTTTTCTCATTTGTAAGCAGATTTGCACCAATCCAACTTTTTCCATTTCCAATCCAATAGACATAGCTTGGCTTAAGATGTCTGCCAAGGGGGGGCAGTAGGCTTGCTATGCTGCAGTAATGAGAACCAACGAGAATCTTGGCAGTATTGAGCATGGCAGCCTGCCGCTGATTGAAAAACATTTCAGTCACTAGTTTTCTCCGACAGTTTACTCCAAGACAGCTTTAAAGGTAATACTTTTTTTTTTTTTTTTAATTCTAGCTATATTTCAATCAACTTCAGCACTCTGGAGAACCGCAAAGATCTGGACATTTTACAGCATTATATTGACGAGTGTTTCGAGCGCGTTGTTATGGAGAAACCATGAAACAAGGCACCGACTCCCTCCAACTCCCTCCCTCTCCACAGACCAGTGACAAGATGGACATTTTGGGGTCCATTGATAAGAAACTGTCCAGCTTTGACGCACGCCTGTCCCTGCCAGAAATCCTCCATAAAGATTTTCAGGCTCTGCGTGAGTCAGTGAAGTTTTGCCAGCAGCAGGTGGAAACACTCACTGCTGACAATGCGGCCCTATCCGAGTCTGTGAAATCCCTCGACAAGGAAATGACCCAGCTCTCGGAAGAAAATTAAAAAATCAAAGAAACTGTTATTGAACTCCAGGCCCGCAGCATGAGGGATAACCTAGTGTTTGCAGGCATCTCAGAGAAGGCAGAAGAAGACCCAGAAACAAAGGTGAGACTTTTTATCCAGACTCACATGAAACTCCCGAAGGACACATCGTGTCCACCACCTGGTAGAGAAGTGACCAGACGGACGCAGACCCAGACCAATTGTGGCCAAATTTGAACACTTTAAACAAAAAGAACTAATGAAGAGCTGCAACCAGGAGCTGAGAAGAACAGACTTCAGCGTCAAGGACCAGTTTCCCAAGGAGATCCTGGAGTGATGCAAGCTCCTGTTCCCGATCTGAAAAAAAGTTCATACAAGGTGGCTTCCGAGCTGTCATCACGGTCGATAAGCTGTATGTCAACGGACAGCTCTATCGTGACCAGAACACTACTCCATGGCTATACTGATCCAGAGTCAGGTGATCTGTATCCACACAAATGACTTTTTCTGATTCACTCCTTTCACTCTCCTTTTCCACTTACTCACTTTTCACGTCTTTTATCTTCTCTTTCTGCACTCAGCATTATGTTTGCTCTACCTTCAATGCTGCGATTTACGACACAAACACACAGCACAGACACATACACAGCCATATAAGACAGACCGACAAGCCCACACACACATACACCTTTAGTGACAGTTTAGTTAAGTTAAAAACAAATATTTATTCTATTAATGATTCGACTGGAAACATTACTCATGATCCACAAGAAATAAACAAATCTTTTAAATATTTTTATGAAGGTTTATACTCATCACATCTGATGCTGCCATTGAAGAATTTCTTAACAATATAAATCTACCAAAACTAAATGATGAACAGATTGTGGCTCTGGATTCACCTCTTTGAATGACTGAATTCCACGAAGGCCTACAGCATTTCCCAAACAATAAAGCCCCGGGTCCAGATGGTTTTCCAGCAGCGTTTTACAAAGACCTTGACCTATGCTAGCACCCACTTTGTTCAGAATGGTGACTCAGATTCATGAGAATGATCACACACTATCTCCAAACATGAACTCTGCCTGCTTCTTAAACCTGCTTCTTAAACCAGGCAAAGACCCTACACTCCCATCCAGTTACCACCCAGTCTCACTCAGGCCTTAAACTACGTTGCAAAGTCCTTGCCAGAAGATTAGAAAAAATCACTAGATTTATAATACATCCTGACCAAACGGGTTTCATGAAAGGTAGACACTCAGCCAATAATACACGCAGAGTAATACTTGTAATAGGCTACTGTTCCATCAACAAATTAGGAGCCACAGTTGTCTCATTAGATGCAGAGAAAGCATTTGACCAGGTTAACTGGAAATTTTTATTAGCAGTTCTGCACAAATTTGGATTTGGTTCATCCTTCATAGACTGGATCAAAACAGGGGCCATTAGGGACATTATTACTGAAATACTCACACACACTACTGAAATCCAAGAAGAACAGGAAGGCGTTTCAGCTGAATAGGAAGGTGGCTAAGGAAAAAAACAGCACATTTCAAAACAAGGCTAATGGCCCTTCGTCATCAATGACGTAATAGTTATCGACATGACAAATGTAATTTATAAATGGCTGGAATTCCACATTGTTTTTGACACCTGTTTGCGACAGCTGAAGAGGTGTCTGTCCTTGTTTAGTGAGACCATGGTTGTTCCACTGACTAACAAATTCTGTTCATGCCTGTTCAATCTGTGGCAAATAAACATGCAGACAAAAAAGATGTAGCTCATTCACAATGAATTCAAAATACTTACTACTTCTATAAATTAAAAACCATTTATAAAGTGTCTTGATACAACTGTTTTGAGTTCTGCCCATAGTCTATAAATAGAATAAAATAATAAATCAGAAATGGCATTATTACAGTCCATCATGTTTATGCATATTATATAGCAGCAGCAATCCGACAAAATGTAGATATTAAAGGAATTCAGACTGAAAATACAGACAATAAGATAACCCTATATGCTGATGATGTATTATTTTTCCTTGGGAACTCACAAACCTCTTCTAAAGATGATCACACTTAAGTTCTCATCTACATCAGACTACTCCAACTGGAGTAAATCAACAGTTTTGCCTCTGAATTGTGACTTTCACATCCACCACTCCACTATAATCAGATAACATCAGATATTTAGGTATAAAATTTTCCACCAGGCTTTCAGACTTGGTATGGCTGAATCACATTTCTCTACTAAAAACGGTAGAGGATGAGTATTCCAATGTGTGAACATTGGAATACTTTAACTATATCACTCATGGGGCCACTATTAAAATGATGGTTCTGTCTAAAATCAACTATTTGTTTTCACTGATCCCTAATAAACCTGATACACCTAATAAAGCTGGCTTTGTAATTGGAGTCAGACTGGACATGCTGTTGGAGGTGGTGGAAAGATGCACACTAAAGATGTTAGAAGCCATCCTGAACAACTCTGATCACCCACTTTATAACATCTTTATGGAACAGAAAAAAATCACTACTGAAAGACTCCTCTCTCCCTGTTGTAAAACAGAGAGATACAGAAAATTATTTGCATCCACAGCCATCAGGCTTTACAATTCCCATACAAATAGCAGATGAGCTGTCAGACAAATGAATTTCCCTCTGGGATCAATAAAGTTATTTTTATTCTTAAACCCTCTATTGACTGGTTTAAGTCACTAGACTCAAAATTTTTATGGAAAAACAAACCATCGCGAATAAGTTTAAAAACTCTACAAAAGCCAAAACATAATGGTGGTCTAGAACTACTAAATTTTTATCACTACTTCTTAGCCAATAGATTGCTGTATGTTTCAAAATGGATCAAATCAAGCTTGTTAGAGAGCCCATGTTTGGACCTAGAACAAGCACTCTGTGGAAAAGTAAAAATCTCTGATTTGCCTTTCATTAGCTCCAGCATTAAGCATCAACCTCGCCCAAGCTGTGCATTTTAGGTGACGTAAGTGAATTCCCTATGGAAGCAAATACATCACGCATAGTGTAGTCGTTTTTTTGTTTTGTTTTGTGTGACAAAACAATGAGGTGACTGTTGAATGTAGAGCAGGGAGTGAAGCTCTTCTTTGAGCTGGAGGAAGATGAGCAAAATGCGGAGCCACAGTCTGAGCCACAAGACAGGTGTTCCCCAGAGCAGGAGAGCTGATCACTGCCACCAAAGGCAGACTCAAATGCAAATACTGTCTCCAGGTGGACAACAGGAGGGGTGGTATACCCTGGAAGTGTCAGCCCTGTGATGTGCCCCTCTGTCTTGTGGTGGACAGGAACTATCTTTTGGAGTGACACAAATAATTTGTGTGGCATCTTATTGTGACACCTTTTGTAAATAGCTGTAAATAGTTGTAAAAAAAACACACAAAAAAAAAAAACACTTAGGGCATTGCCTGCATTGTAATGTAAATAGTTGTATATAACTTTGTTTGCTAAATTTGTACATGAGTTTTTGAAATTTACAATTTATATTTGTATCTCAAGTTATAAAAAATGTTTGTTAACAAACTTTTTTCTACTCTGATTTTCTACCTGAAGTGCATGCTGCTTTAGCTGCTCTGTTAGTACTGTCCGAACAATGTTCTCTGATGTTCTCTCAGCCTCTTATCTGTTTGTATTACCTTTCTGCATGAGCTAGATCGTGGATATGTTTGTACCTCTGTCTGGTTCAACTTGAACTTATCTGCTGCTATTGTGTGTGTGTGTGTGTGTGTGTGTGTGTCTCTTCCAGATCTGTGAGCCCCACATCACCCAGGCTCCATCTATTTTGGCCAAGCTTTTTTTCTGCATCTTAAAGTTCTGTTATGTTATTATATATTTAGATCAAAATCAAATGAAAAAATTTCCCCAAGCAAAATGATTTGAATCAGTCATTGGTCATTCAGGTACATTTGCAATTGTTTAAACTTCTGTTTGGCCGTGAATGGCAGACTGATTCAACATTATTTTCTACTCTCCAAATAACTCCTAGTGTTAGAAGTACCATATTTACTTAAAGTTGGACACTGGACTCATTTATCCACTCTTTTGTGTTTTAATAGTACAGTAAAGAGCTGTGCATAGCTTTACATTAAACACCATAAGAAACTGATAGCACCACAGAACGATGAGACTGCATCCTTCAAAATGATTTCATTAATAGTAACTGTTTTATTTTGCTGCTAGATTCAACATACACTGTGATTTATGTTCCCATGCAACAACTTTATGGAAGTAATTTCACTTAATAATATGCATTAAGCTACACACAAGCCAAAGCCTAATGCCTGCCAGGGAGGTGTGTAGCAGGGAACAGCATTCATCCACTGTTTTTGGAAGAAAGTGCCAGATGAGCCCTGCATAAAAATCCATTTGCCAAGCCATTTTGTCTGATGAGAGGGATTTGCTGCCTAAAACAGACCAGCTAAAGCTCTTTATATGCGCACTTTAATTGTCATTGAAAACCTAAGACAGCTCTCTGGTACCATTAGGTTTGTTTGCTGCGGTCACATGCTGTGGTGGCCTTTATGACCACCACTCAAAGACAATACCAAGTGCAGCCCTGTGGGTCAAATTAATTTATTGCCAACATCTATGGCCCAGACATATTTAGGGATTTGTTGATCTTCCTTTTTTAATTTGTTACTGCCAATGGATCGGGAAAAGAGAGAAAGCATACAGGGCCGAACATTTCATTCATCTACTGTTCATTTCATATTATACGAAGAAGCAGACTAAACCTCTCATAAATGCATAAATGCAAACTACAAACCAGTACAAAAATCACAGTTACCAAACAAAAACTACCATTGTCTTATTAGACACCTTCAAATTACTAAAAGTATAATTGAGGTCCCCCTAGCACTAGGTCATCAAAACTTTGAGAACCCCTGATATGGAGTATGTAGGAGTGGGACTGACGCAATGTGTTTCTCTATCACCTTGGCATTGTTTTTAAGCAGAGGCTAGTGTTCATAAAATATATACACACAGGGAATCAAAACTAGCTAATCAAAACAGTTTTTATTCTAGTCTAAAATGAATAGGGTAGCTCGCTGAGTAGTCGATTGTCTGGCTGAGAAGCTCTAATGTGTGGTGCATTGTTGAGCTTCAGCAAATCAAACATACACTATATGGACAAAAGTACTGGGGCACCTAACATTACACCTACAGGAGCTTCTTGACCATAGAAATCTATGCAGTGAAGCTCCCTGTGCCAAATTTTTGTGCTGATTTTTGTGCTGAGTTATTGAGTTAGCAGAGAATTGGCAACTTTTATGCACTATGCACCTGAGCAGTTTGCGTGGTCTTTCAGTTCATGGCTGAGTTGGTGTGGTTCCTAAATGCTTCCACTTTGCTATAATAACACTTGCAGTTGATCATGGAAGGGAAGAAATTTCACAAACTGACTTGTTGCAGTGGTGGTATCCTATCACAGTACCACTCTTGAATTCACTGAGCTCTTTAAAATTACTTATTCTTTCACAAATTCATTGCTTGGTGCTTGATTTTACACACCTGTGTAAATTGGGCTGAAAAGACCCGAATTAAAAGATTAAGAGGTGTGACCCAGTACTTTTGTCTATGTGGTGTATCTTTGGGATTTCTGTAATCCAGTTTGATAAACCCTCTGACAGTCTTTGTTAATAGGGTATTGTTGCTGAGTGGGTTTTTTGTGTGATAATTTGGGTCAGACTCATTTCTTACTGTTTGCTATTTTTACATGCTGAGAATCCTATAGATGCATTTTCATTTCAAAAGACGTTCTACCACTTAAAATTTTTTGTGGCTATGACTTTGCCTGACTGTGACGGTGCACTGCTGTTTCTTTGTTGCTGTGGGAACAGCAACAGGACTGAAACAAAGGTTCATTGTAGGGAAAGCAGAGGAATGAGACAGCCAGCATTTCATTGGGAAGTTGCAGCAGTTCCATGTCTGAGTAACTGCTATATCACATAATGTCATCAGCCATTTGCTGTCTCTCTCACTGCTCACAGCAGGAATGAAATGCCAATTGCTTCTCCTTGTCTTTAGGAAGAAAACAGCTCAGGGCTTAGGCCAATACCTGACCACACAAACTGTCATCGTGTGGCCTCAGGATGACACTCTTTTTCAGCCTGAATCTGCTTGCTCCTGCGGGATCTCCAGCCATTACTGCCCACTCTCACAACTCCACTATGACCCGACTGCACTCAGTCTGATTGCTCCTGCCCTTTCTTTCCTTGTCTGAATGAATCACACTCTTCTGCTTTTCTTAATGTTGTTTCTCATAGCAACAAATATAAGGCAGACATGTCTGACTCACAAGATCAGCAACGATAGTGTTGTTGTCTACAGGTCATATTAGATTAGGGATAGTAGTTACACATATAACTGACAAAAGCATGAAAACACTTAAACAACTAGTTTACAGAAACAGAGACTAAACTGAAGTGTCACATGGTGCCCTGAACGCAGACTGCATACCTGCATACATAACAGCCTGTCATCACTTCAGTCAAGCTTAGCTGCTCAGTACTCCTCATTTTTAAAACACAAACACTTGATATTCACATTTTAAAGCATCCCCTATATGTGGCTACTTGGTTTTTTATGACCAGTGCTTGATCTCTTACATGACCTCAAATGTATGTGTTACACTTTTTTACTTTCTCATGTTACTTTTCAGCCAAATAGCTACTGCTTACATAGTCATGATTCACAGCAAACATTTCAGGTTTTTAGGGTTACCACTGCATGCAAGTCTTGCTCATCTTTCTCTGTGCTGTCTGTGCAACTGACAGTCTGCTTGTAATTCAGACTTATTTAAAACCCTTTAGTTCTCTTTTGGTGACACTTGAAAGGTTCAGTTAAACATCAGCAGTCTTACTTTGTTCAAGTGATCTCACTTTAGTTCTCTTTGGCTTCATGACATTTTTTACATTTTTCTACATTTCAGAGGGAATTCACCTTTTTAATCCACTGCATTCATCTGATATCTGAAGCTCTTTTTTGTATAACTCCATGATCAGCTTGTAACAGTCAAATCACGATGCACTGTTTAGTGGGAAAATGAACTGTGATAAGTGTCATAAGAATTTTTCTTACCTTGTTTCAGTGGGGGGTTTTTTTCAGTCAACTTTTTCAGTGCTGTTAATGTAGCCTACTTCATTCTGTCAAATTTCAGCGGTTTAAAATTATCAAGCTCAAATATTGTACTGAAAAACATTAAATCAAAATGGCACTGCATAAACAAAGCCAGTAAACATTAGTGCTAGCTTTGAAATCCTGCATTATGCAGGAATTCAGGAAGAAGAGATGAGATTCAAGAGAGAGAGATGATTCAAAAGCCACTGCTTTCAATTACTGTGGGATCATCTTAACAGAGAATGGAACAAAAGGCAGGAAACATCCAAAGAAAAGATTTGGGATGTCATTCAAGAAGCTTGGAGAACTGTTCTTGAAGACTATTTAAAGAAATTACAAGAAATCTTGCCTTCTTCAGTTTTTGTTGAAGAATAAAGGTGGTCATACCGAATATTGACTTTAAAGCTTGGTAGAATTGTACAAATTCTGCTTTTGCCTGATATACGGTACGTACATTGTATCCAGAAAGTATTCACAGCACTTGTATAACGTACATAAGTATTCACAACCTTTTATATGACACTCAAAATTGAGCTCAGGTGCATCCTGTTTCCACTGATCTGACAGATGTTTTTACAACTTGATTGGAGTCCTTCTGTGGTAAATTAATTTGACTGGACATTATTTGGAAAGGTACACACCTGTCTATATAAGGTCCCATAGTTGACAGTACATGTCAGACCACAAACCAAGCCATGAAGTCCAAGGAATTTTCTGTAGACCTCCGAGGCAGGATTGTACCGAGGCACAGATCCCGGGAAGGGTACAAAATAATTTCTGCAGCATTGAAGGTCCCAGTGAGTACAGTGGCCTCCATCATCTGTAAATGGAAGAAGTTTGGAACCACCAGGACTCTTCGTAGAGCTGGCCGCCCGGTCAATCTGAGCGATCAGAGTAGAGGGGCCTTAGTCAGGAAGGTGACCATGAACCCAGACTTGAACCTGATTGAACATCTCTGGAGAGATCTGAAAATGGCTGTGCACTGACCCATCCAACCTGATGGAGCTTAAGAGGTTCTGCAAAGAAGAATGGGAGAAACTGCCAAAAAATAGGTGTGCCAAGCTTGTGGCATCATACTCAAAAAGACTTGAGGCTGTAATTGCTGCCAAAGGTGCTTCAACAGAGTGTTGAGCAAAAGCTGTGAATACTTATTTATGTTTTATTTTTTAAAAATTGGAAGAATTTCAAGCAAACTTTCTCACTTTCATTATGGGGTATTGTGTGTAGAATTTTGAGGAGAAAAATTAATTGGATCCATTTTGGAATAAAGCGGTAACATGACAAAATATGGGGCAAGTAAAGTGCTGTGAATACTTTCTGGATGCACTGTATAGAAGTATGCAGACGTTTCAATAAATGTTTCAATAAATTGCTGCAAGTGTATCCCATTTTCCTAGCAAAATATAAAGTAAGATATAAAGAAATGAAGGGTGTCTCAAGACTTTTTGCACTGTGTAAATCAGATAATGTTGTGGGAACCAGACTCCAAGCAGTACCATTTCAGACAGCGATGATAGAATCAGAACCAGTGAACACACATTTTATTTAATCAGCACATTTCATGCATAATTCAAAGTGCTTTCTGTATAAACATTAAAAACATTAAATCAAAAGTAAGACACAGACATAACCTTTACAACTGGAACATAAAACATAAAAAAAAATTAATTGGGAAGAATGGCCTGCCCGAACTTGTCCACAGCTTGTCCATAACAAACACTGTTTGAGCATAAGGGCGTCCATAAGTGCATTTGGCACCAGGATTCCCTGATTGCACGTCAAATAATTGATTTTGTAATCATATCACCATACCTGCGTCCATTGTGAGGCTCGGGACATTGAGTGTGATTGGACCATGTTCCGGACCGCCATTGCCGAAGTGGTTGTACAAAACTGTGGCCACAAGGTGGTTGGTGCCTGTTGTGCTTGACTGCACTTAATATGCAACCCGAATTTCGGAAAAGACGTTCTTTAAATTTGAACAAAAACCGAAGGACTTCCAAATCACACGAGCCAATATTTTATTCACAGCAGAACATAGATAACATGACAAATGGTGAAACTGGGAAATTGTACACCTTCATCCACTAAATGAGCTCATTTCAAATTTGATGCCTGCTACAGGTCCAAAAAAATTTGGCACGGGGGCAACAAATGGCTGAAAAAGCAAGAAAGTCCAAAAAAATTCAGCTGGGAGAACATCTAGCAAATAATTAAGTTAATCGATATCAGTCCGTAACATGATTAGCTATAAAAGGGATGTCATAGAGAGGCAAAGTCTCTCAGAAGTAAAGATGGGCAGAGGCTCTTGAATCTGTGAAAGAGTGCGTAAAAAGATTGTGGAATACTACAAAAACAATGTTCCTTAACGTCAAATTGCAAAAGCTTTGCAACTCTCATCATCTACAGTGCATAACATCATCAAAAGATTCAGAGAAACTGGAGATATCTCTGTGTGTAAGGGACAAGGCCGAAGACCTTTATTGGATGCCCGTGGTCTTCGGACCCTCAGATGACACCGCATCACTCATCGGCATGATTGTGTCAATGACATTACTAAATGGGCCCAGGAATACTTCCAGAAACCACTGTCGGTTAACACAATCCGCCGTGCCATCTGCAGATGCCAACTAAAGCTCTATCATGCAAAAGAAGCCATATAAAGAGGGCTAAAGAGGAGGGTGACCTTCCAGCGTGTTATCAGCGTTCAGTTCAAAAGCCAGCATCTCTGATGGTATGGGGGTGCATAAGTACATATGGTATGGGCAGCTTGCATGTTTTGGAG
>VUQS01048712.1:0-11769 GCA_015108495.1 Heterochromis multidens | reverse complement strand
AATACGTGACATTGACAGAAGGATTGCTGTGTCTCCCAGCACAGTCTCAAGCGCATGGAGATAGTTACCGTAGGAGAGCTGGACAGGGCTGTAGAAGGTCCTTAACCCATCAGCAGGACTGCTATCTGCTTCTTTGTTCAAGAAGCACAAATGAGAACAATAACAACAAATCTGTGAACAACAGATAATCAAAACCGCCCACAGGATTCTCCTAGATCCCTCACATATTTTACTTTCTGTGTTTGAGTGGCTTCCATCAGGACGTAGACTATGCTATCCAGGCTGTAGGACACAGAGAAGGAGAGTCACTTTTGTCCCTATAACAGTCCAACTTCTGAATTCTGACCCTTTCCTGCCCCAGTATTACATCCCTCCCGAGTGCCCCCCTCTGCCCCAACACCCTACAGTCAGTTCTCTTATAACTGAACAGCTCACTGTACCTGAACTATGATCGGTTATTTTAGATCACATTTATATTGACTTTTTGTATTTATCTGTTTATTTTTATGTTTTGGGGGGTTTTTTATGTTCTGTGTCTCATGTGATGCTTTTTGTTCCTTCTTGATTGCCCCCTTGGGGATAAATAAAGAGTTTTTTAAATTTGATTTTGAATCAGAGAATTGTTGGTGCACCACAATGCCCGGCCCCATGTGGTGAGAGTATGCAGGCAGTTCCTGGAGGATGAAGGAATTGATACCACTGACTGGCCCCCCACACTCGCCTGACCTAAATCCCACAGAACACCTCTGGAACATTATGTTTCGGTCCATCCAACACCACTAGGTTGTACCTCAGACTGTCCAGGAGCTCAGTGATACCTTGGTCCAGATCCGGGAGGAGATCCCCCAGGACACCACCCGTAGTCTCATTAGGAGCATGCCACAAAGTTGTCAGGCACAAGTTGACAAGCACATGGAGGCCATAAAAACTACTGAGTACTATTTTGAGTTGCTGCGATTTCTTTGTTATTCTAGTTTTTAAAGTTTTTGATTCATAGTTTTGCATTCCTTACTTTATTTCTGCAGGACTCAAGAGTTTTAGTTCTTATGGTTTCTATCTTGAGGTTGTTATTCTAGCTTCCCCACTGTTCCCTTTTGCCATGTTTGTGGTGTAAGTTTCTTGTCTGTGTTTGGATGCTATGTTTTGTGTTATTTCTCTCTGTCTTTTTCCACATTGTCTGCTCAATTTCATGTGGCTTTTATTATTTCTGCACCTTGTGTTTTTGGACTGTATCTTATTTTTGAGATCAGATTTCTGCATTACATGGTACTGGTCTCTTATTTAGTTCTTTTCTACTCTAATTGAGCGGGAAAAGTAGTTTTTACTACTGCTATTCATTCACACCCCTTGTCTAATAGCCATGCACACACTCACACAAATGCACTGGAGGCAACTCAGGATTTAGTATCTTAATACTTTAACATGCAGTTTACGAGGAGCCAGGGATTGAACCACTAACCTTCCGATTGGTAGACAACCTGCTCTACCAATCTACCAGCCACAGCCACCTGCATCAAAGCTCACTTTTTGTTTTTGAACTCTGGTCTTCCTCTGTCCTGCGTTTCTTCAAGTGAGTAAGGACATAATTTTGATTCCTTCACATGTGGTTGCACATATTGCCACTCCTGTACTTACACAGATAAGCTGCAACATTAAAACCACTGACATGTCATGTGAAGAACATTGATCATCTACAGTGCAATGTCCTACAGGGAAACCTTGGTTACTGGCATTCACATGGATGTAAGATGATACACAATACTGCTCAGGAATGGATCAGGGAAAAAAAAAAAAGAGTGTTCACCTAGCCTCCAAACACTTCAGATCCCTATCTGATAGAGTCTGGTGCACGGAGGTCCCAACACGCAACCAACAAGACTCAAACAATGTAACACCAAATCATATCACCAGAGGTACTCTGTCCATGCCCTGATGAGTCAAACCTGCACAGTGCAAGAAAAGCTTTTATATTGTGATTTATTGGTGTAAGTTCCAACCTATCATTATATATTCTTTTATCCCTTGTTATCTCATTCCTTAATTCTTTGTTAGTTTTCTTCTTTCCCTGGCTATTTCTCATATAAAAAGTGCTTTTCTTCCTTTCGTTTTTTCTTTGTTGCATTTGATAAATTGGTATTTTTTCCAATTCATAAATGATCATCATAGTCATATCAACCTCTTGTTCCTTGCAGGGGCAGAAAATATGGCAGTTGAGAACAAACAAACAGAAGGCCAAATGTGTCCTTATGTCTAAGATACCACAAACAGATGGAAACAGGTATATGCTTTCATGTCAAACCATCTGTGCATGTGGTAATGTACGCAAAGTACTTGCAAGCACGTATGAAACATGGCAAAATTCATCTTTTTTTTTTTTTGTAAGGTGAGCAATCCCTGTAAACAAGTGAACACTGCAGAAAGCACATACCTACACATGCATTTATATTTGTAAGGACCATGATGAAAATATGTAGTTCCTAATCTGTATGTCCTATTTGCAAACACTTAATAAGTAAAACCAATTCTTGAACCTCAAACAGGCCTTTAACGAATTGCACACAACTGTGAGTGCACACACTCCGTATTAGGAGTTGCTGTGTGTCAACAGGCTCAGAGAAGATAAGTAACAATGGTCCCGGCTCTGCATGGTGCAAACAGCAGAGCATGAGTCATCCAAATGAAGCTCACAGAAGTGAGTGGGCTGCAAACAGTTTGGTGAAATACACCCCTTAACATCTTGACTTCTCAGGGTGAACACACAAAACATGCAGTCTCCCACACTGTTCCTGTTTCCTTCAATTATTCCTCCTGGTCTCTCAGCAGGCCATGGCGACACTTTTCAACAGCAAGTCCTCCAGCAATCATATCGGTCATTTCCCACAGCCTGAAATGTTCCTTGTAAGGGTTGCTGAAATTATATATGAGAGCATTTTATTTTTTAAAAGACCAAAACATTCTGTAATTGATGGAAAGAGGAATGGTGGTGGCAAAAAGAAAAAACAGCTTTCTACCAGGAAGCTGGATGTAAGTCTGGTGGGACCATTTTCAAGTATCGTTTTCATTTGTTATTTGGTTAGGCTTAAGCACCAAGGTTTATTGCTTAGAGTTAGGAAAAGATCATGATTTGGGTTAACATCATGCAGCAAGCTCCAGGACAAAAAAATGAAAGCAACATGGAAGTGCCAAAAAGTGCAGTTCTTTCAGTGGCCCCTTGAGGCTGGCTTCAAAAAGTGTCAGGCCCGATTGTCGTTAAAATGCCCAATTTTACAGCATTAAAAATCATGTTAACAAGCTGGTATTAAAAAAGAAAAAAGTATGGAAAGTTTCCCCTTTCATAACAGCTGCATGGGGGTGAATTTCCTTTTAATAATTCATCCATCTCATCCACTGGTAGGGCTTGATAGAGCCATGGATGCTTTGATTGACAGATGTGCAGATGTAGCCATCTGCTTTCTGCTGTGCCTCATCTCCGCTAACTGCAGTCAGTGGAATGAAATTCTCAGCCATTTTTGTGTTGTTGGTGTCTTTGGGAACATTTTAATTATTGCACTTGTCTACAACTCCACTTCCAAAAACGTTGGGATGCTGTGTAAAATGTAAATAAAAACAAAATGCAAAAATTTGCATATCTTACAAATGCAGATTTTATTCACAATAGAACAGAATTAAAATTTTGATTTGTCTGACAACAGAACATTTTTCCACTTTGCCTCAGTCCATTTTAAATGCGCTTTAGCCCACAGAAGATGGCAGCTTTTCTGGATCATGTTCACACATGGCTTCTTTGCTTGATAGAGCTTTAACCTGCATTTGTGGATGGCACAGACAGTGATTTCTGAAAGTGTTCTTGAGCCCATGTAGTGATTTCCATTACAGAATCATGCCTGTTTTTAATGCAGTGCTGCCTGAGGAGCCTGAAGATCAGGGGCATCCAATATTAATTTCTGGCCTTGTCCATTGCACACAGAGATTTCTCTAGATACCTGGAATATTTTGATGGTATTATTTACTGTAGATGATGAGACATTCAAGGTTGTTGCAATTTTGTGTTGAGGAATATTATTCTGAAATTGTTCCACAATTTATAGACAGTTTTTTTCTTCTTTTTTTTGCAGATTGGTGTGCCCATCTTTACTTCTAAGAAACTCTGCCTCTCTAAGATGCACTTTTATACCCAATCTGACCTGTTGCCAAAGTAGTTGCAAAATGTTCCACCAGCTGTTTCTTTTTAGTACCTGTTATGTTTCCAGTCTTTTTTTGCTCCCATCCCAACTTTGAGACATGATCAAATTCAAAATGAGCTAATATTTTTCATGAAAGAGTAAAATGTCAGTTAAAATATTTGATTGTGTTTTTTATGTTTTATTGTGACTAAATATGGGTTTATGAGATTTGCAAATCATTGTATTCTATTTTTATTTATATTTTATGCAGCATCCCAACTTTTTTTAATTTGGGTTGTAAAAAATAATATGGTTTGCTGTTTGGTATAGGCCATCCAAGAGGTTTTTGTAAGTCAGACTGTATTATTACTCTGTTACTTAACCCTAATTAGGAGGTATCTGTGGTTCTGCGTTGTTCCTGTTCAGTCTGTGGATCTTGCTAACCAACCTAGCAAGCATTAGCTGTTAGCTGTTAACTTAGCACTCCTCTTGCTCATCCAAGTATTGGCTTCACAAACTCAACATTAGCATTTGTCTGCCACCAAAATACTAAAATTGAGACTTCAAAATGCAGAGTCCAGAAATCAGTAGATGATGACATGCTGGCTTTGTCCATACCCCATTTGACATTGTTACAAGCCTCTATTTTCTATGTAACCAGGTTGCCACTAGAGGTTGCTAACTTTAAACTGTGACTATACTATAAGTTGTAATAATACCTTTTACAAACAATCTATGGGGCTGTTTTCTGCGGGAGGACAGTCTTCTTATCAAAGCCACTACATCCTTGGCCCATTTTCCCCTTTGATTTTCATCAATTCAGAGCCTTTTTCCTGAATATAAATAGTTATCATTGCTCTTTCCTGTGTGCTCTGCTCACAGGGTAACCAGGGTTAACCCTGGGATTTCTCTGCAGGTTATCTTCCAGACTAGAGATCAACAGGTAGATTTTTGATTGGTCATTGCCTACTGGCTAATCAGTCCTCAAAAAAAAAAACAGAAGATCCCTCAGACCTCTGTGCTTGCAGAGTAGGAGGGTCTAAAGGTTTTTAATAGTGTCTAATGTCTTCGTGTTTCCCTGAATGGAAAGATACCCTGCGTATCTTGAACTCGCTTCAAAGTACAGGCCCCAAGTCAGTAGTTCAAATCCCTCAGTTCTGAGTGGCCTGTCCTTAGATGGTCCCCAGTGTGTGGAAGTATGCTTTTTTACATGGGGAAATCAAATGCAAAAGAAAGACAGCAGTAAAGGACGCAAACAACACACTCACACACTAACCAGAAGTAAAAACAAACTTAGATTGCATGTGCACACTTCCACAAGGTAGCCCACTTGCCCTCAAACATTGTCATTTCTCAAGCAAGCTTTGTGGAAACCACAAAGTGTTTTCAAGGTGAAGCATTTGTTTAAATTGTTTTTTATTTCATCAGTGAAATGGGTTGATGTTCTTTTTCTCCTTCATTGACCTTTGAAATAGAGACAGAGTGAGATAAAGAGAGAAAGCAAACACTGCTTGCACAGCCTCACTGTTAACTGTAAACCAATTAGTTCTGCAAGAGTTGGTTACACACCAAATATGATTGGCCACTCATGCCACAGTTTTAAATCAATTATTTAATCAGGTCATGTTTTGTTATTGGCACTACTGTCCCTCTGGCAACATTGCAGGAGGTTTGTGACAAACATGCAAAGACTCATAAGAAAATACACACAGAAAAATGTAAAATATTTGTATTGTAGCAATGCATTTTGATTGTCCTTGATTTTCCTGGTACATGTGGAAGTGCATTTCTAAAAGTATTAATTAAAGTCATGTTTTAATGTTGGTGTATTACATGTATTTTTAATTTGTTGTGTGGATATTCAAAAAAAAAGTGGTTACATGAAAAGTCATTCAAATATTTCATGACTACCGACAGCAACATTTGCATTCAGGACAAGTTGCACTATGTGGGTTCCTTATGAAATGTTTTTCTGTCAAGAGAAAACAGATGTAACTCAATTTCTTGAGGAGAGGCCACAGGTACCCTGTGCCTCATGCAGAGATAAAAGAAAGAAGAAAGACAGCTACGGTAGTGATGACGATTTTAATTTTGCACACTTCCTTTTGAGTTAAAATTACAGTTAAATCTCAATTCTTTGAGCTATGAATGATAAGAGATAAGATCCAATGCAACATCAGTTGCTTAACCCTTATACACCGATCAGGCATAACATTCTGACCACTGACAGGTGAAGTGAATAACACTGATTACCTCTTCATTATGGCACCTGTTAGTGGGTGGGATATATAAGGGAGCAAGCAATATTTTGTCCTCAAAGTTGATGTGTCAGAAGCAGGAAAAATATGCAAGTGTAAGGATTGTGTGGTCCAGTTCAACAGACAAGCTACTGTAGCTTAAATTGGTGAAAAAGTTAATAGTGGTTCTGATAGAAAGGTGTCAGAATACACAGTGCATCACAGTTTGTTGTGTATGGGGCTGTATAGCCGCAGACCAGTCAGGGTGCCCATGCTGACCCCTGTCCACCACCGAAAGCACCAACAATGGGCACGTGTCATCAGAATTGGACCGTGGAGCAATGGAAGAAGGTAGTCTGGTCTGATGAATCACATTTTCTTTGACATCATGTGGATGGCCAGGTGCGTGCATGTCATGTTGATTTGGATTCCAAATCCCCCAGATCTCAATCCAATCGAGCATCTGTGGGATGTGCTGGACAAACAAATCCGATCCACGGAGGCCCCACCTCACAACTTACAGGACTTAAAGGATCTTTTGCTAACATCTTGGTGCAGATACCACAGCACACCTTCAGGGGTCTAGTGGAGTCCATGCCTTCACAGGTCAGGGCTATTTTGGCAGCAAAAGGCGGATGGTGGTTTTACGAAATCTTGAAACTGTGAAACTGTACGTGTGGTGTCTGTGTGGATTTTCTATTTAATTCAGGGCGACCTTGTCACAAGAATTGTCTGTGTTCCCAACACATGTGTCCAGGTTCCTGCAGAGACAGGAACCTGCTGGTTTTTGAATGATCATGGAGGAATCTCAAAACAGTAAAACAACATAGGATTGATTATAAATGGTGCACATAAGGAACAAAAGCCATACAGAGGTCAGAGGGTGTCTTGACATAAACATGACACACACGAAAGGTTTCCTACCATCGGCTTCCATTAAATATATTTAAATAATGATGGCTGTTACATTTTCATGTAAGGACATGATATTGTGTGATAATTAAAAAAAAGAAAAAGCATTGTAAAACTTAAAGAATATACTCTCCCAGCTCTCTGAAACATTAAGGATAAATCATCCATTTAATTATGTCAGACTGTTTATACATCCTAAATACATCTGTAGTTTAAAATTCAATATAGATGCTTAAGAGGGAATTCTTGGCTTGGGTCAATGTGATGGCATGAAATATGAACAGCACGTAAGGGTTAAGTGAGCTGAAAAAATTAAATGACTGTCGGATTTTCACAGGTTAGGATGAGGTGAATTGGTTAAAATCCACTGCAATTACAAAAGCAATATGTAAAGTAAGTTTTATTTTGTTCCAACCTGTTTTCAAAGTGTCTTAATAAGCCAAAGAAGAATAATAGAGGTAACACAGAATATACTAGTGCTATATAAGTTCCCCATTTTTGTCACAATGTGCAGTTTAAAGGACTCAGACCCAAGACTCTAAAAGCTAATCCAAGGGCAGGACTATATAAACACAGAGGGGTAATTAGAGAAAGAGGACCCAGCTGGGGAAATGAAGCACAGGTGGAAAGAATCAATACCAATGAGACAAGATGGGAAGTAAAACTAAACACAATACAAAGGGGGGAAATACGTACCAAAGTACCAGTCTGTTTATGAATTAATTTAGTATACTGGTGTACCACCTTCTTTCAAATCAGTCCAGTGTTTATGACCTTTCAAAATAATTTCACATTAATGGGCATTTTGCTAGAGTGCTTATAAAATTAAATTTTATAAGCACTCTAGTAATAAATAAAATAGAAATCTAATAAATTTCTATTTTAAAAGAACACAGGTTATTAGGTTTATTATGTGCTATTTTCATTGTAGATATTAATCACAAGGGTAAAAAGGCAGGAACGTACACGATTAAGCTGAGCTGATGTTGTCAAGTATGCTGCTGTCTCACTGTGAGGTGTGTCCTCCCGTCCTCAGAAATCTGGACTTCTGAGTGTATTTGCCAAGTAGCAAGTGTGTAAGTACAAACTCTGTGTACTTTGTATTGAGAAACACCCACTGAAAGAATCAACTCCAAAACCTGCTTTTGACTAGATCAGCCCCCTGACTTTGATGGGTGAGCCTGGCAGATAAATGCACTGCAGCACAGAAACCATAAAAGAATTAATTAAATATTGAAATAAATAAATATTTTTTAATAAATTGAATTGATACTTTAATTATTTATGTATTTAATAAATTATGTATTTATTTAATTTTTTTATTAATTAATGAAACATTTATTTAATGAGACATTTATTTATTTCATTTTGGCACTCTTGGCATTCCATATCTGTGCACTCATCCCTGACCACGATAAATAATAAAGATAAATAACTGGTTCTCACATAATATTAACTTGTTTGCATTAAGAAAAAGACAAGAAATACTTTACTTTTCACAGACTTGGGAAATTCTTTAAGACAAAGAAAAAAAATCACCTTATGGATCTACACAGATTTTGCATTTCAGTTATCTTGTTTTGCTTAATGACTCTTGCAGCTATTATTTACCCACTGTGTAAGTGATGGTACTGTGGCCCAAAAGGGCTTAATACACTAATTTCACACCAATTTGTGGTTTTTGAGTCTTGATGTTACTATGTGGGCACTATGTAATTAAAGTCGTGAGAGGTTTAGAGGAGAACTGTTTTATTAATTAATTATTATTAACTGCCTGGTTCACAGTGGAGAGCCAAAGAAAGCTGATTTCTGTCTGAGTGAATGCCAGACACTGATTTGAACAGAGTGCATTTTACTCTTCTTGAACTTAACCTCATTTTCATTTTTTATTTTCTTTGTTTTTGTTTTTTTTAATCACTGTTGTATATGTAAAATCTCACAGTATAAGACCCTCACTATGCGCCTGTTGCACTTTTACTTTAACTCCATCCATCCATCCATTTTCTTCCACTTATCCGGGGCCGGGTCGTGGGGGCAGCAGCCTAAGCAGAGAAGCCCAGACCTCCCTCACCCCGGCCACCTCCTCCAGCTTATCCGGGGGAACACCAAGGCGTTCCCAGGCCAGCCGAGAGATATAATCTCTCCAGCGTGTCCTGGGCCTGCCCCGGGACCTCCTCCCGGTGGGACAAGCCCGGAACACCTCCCCCAGAAGGCGCCCAGGAGGCATCCTCATCAGATGCCCGAACCACCTCAACTGGCTCCTTTCGATGTGGAGGAGTAGCGGCTCTACTCTGAGCCCCTCCTGGCTGAGCTCCTCACCCTTTAACTATGTTGTTTATTTATTGTAGACTGTACTACTTTTATTCTTTATCCTGCTGCTGTAAAGTATCTATTATTATTATGTCATTAGTATAGTTTGATTGCTGTAAATATGTCATACCAGTTTGGAGAAGAGTTTCATGAAGGACTGATCTCAAGCTACTGACCTTAATTGTTGTATAAGATCCTCTCTATCATAGCTGATGTTCAAATTTGTTATATTCTAGTAACTGAAGGGCAAAGTGGCATAGAAAAAGCATTTTGTGTGTTTTTACAGCAGCAGCTTCTTCAGCACACTGTCGATTTCTAGTTTTGCCGCAGGGTACGGCACTTTCTCTGTTCAGGTCTTTGCAGGACTCCCTTGATTTTCCAATATTCTGATAAGCCTTATCACTCACTCAGTTTCTCCACAGTGTTTAAAACAGACAAAGGAAAGACTCACTTATGTGTGTATCCTGTCAACCCCGAAGGGAATGGACATCAGGTGAATGGGTAAAGCAAAAGCTGCTGGACTCTTTTAAATCAAATAATCATTTTGTTGTAGATCTAAAATGTGTGTTATGTTCAGGGACACTTATGGAACTTAGAGCTCAGTTTACAGTAGAACCATTCAACAGCAGCCACAAAGATACAGGTGCTTGAGGGGGTTGGCAGTTCAGTGCTGGACTCCTCCTGTACACATGCCAAAGCCTTTGGCAAGACATTGACTTGAACTTGATGTTGATGACAGAGCCTTGGATGCTTTCCAATACCCAAGCTAACATGCTATTTAATTAGTATGCCAAAACAAGATTTGGAACAATTTGTCCAATTTATCAAATGTCAAAATATCAGACTTACCACATTGTATTATGTCACATTTTGCAGTATGCGAGCATTCAAACCCATAAATACAGTGGCCCTGAAAGGTCAAATGGACTGCAACTTCAGAAAACACCAGCAAAACAGAATTTCTACAGACCTACAAACAGGGACGTAAGAGAGAAGAAGGTTCTCTCCATGGCAAATAATGACTTAGATACTCCAGACTTAGATACCTGCCATGATATCAAAAAAAGGAGGCTTGAGTCAGAAACATGTGACACTTCAAATCAAAGCCCTCTGGGAAAGCGTTTGTCCTCACTAGCTCTTACCGCAGAGGACATTGACTTGTTGAACAACTATTAAGGCATGTATCCAAGTAAAATACCACACAGGTTAAAGAGCTGCTTGAGCATGTCAATAAATAGGTTGCATTTAGACTCAAGGGAACCAGAATAATTTCCAAGATGGTTTCAACTGGTTAAAATGCAAAAAAAATCTTTTGGGATTGATGTTGATGATACAATGGGTGGCTGTAGCTCAGGAGGTAGAGCTACTAATCAGAAGGTTGGTGGTTCGATCCCTGGCTGCTCCAGTCTGCATGACAAATAACATTGGGCGAGATACTAACCCCAAGTTGCTCTCCGATGCATCCATCGGAGTGTGAATGTTAGATAGGAAGCACTTAAGCATAGAGAAAATGCTTGGGTGAATGAGGCATGTTGTATAAAGTGCTTTGAATGCTCTGGGAGAGTAGAAAAGCGCTACATAAGAATCAGTCCATTTACCAAAAAGAAAAAGCACAAAAAAACACAATGGAAATAGAAAAAACCATAATGGAAGTTGAACAAAACACAATAGAAGTAGAAAAAAAACACAGCTGAAATGTTTCTGGGGACACAATAGTGTGACGGACCAGCTGCAGAAGAGACTGAAACATGTGAAGGACTGCACTGCTTAAAAGAAGCAGAAGGTTTATCAGTGCTGTGAGGGAGAAAAAGATGCAGGTAATGTGTGTTTTAATTCAATTCAATTCAATTTCAATTCAATTTTATTTATATAGCGCCAAATCACAACAAAAGTCGCCTCAAGGCGCTTTATATTGTAGGGTAAAGACCCAACAATAATACAGAGAAACCCCAACAATCAAACGACCCCCTATGAGCAAGCACTTGGCAACAGTGGGAAGGAAAAACTCCCTTTTAACAGGAAGAAACCTCCGGCGGAACCAGGCTCAGGGAGGGGCAGCCATCCGCCGCGACCAGTTGGGGGTGAAGGGAGAAAGACATGCTGTGGAAGAGAGCCAGAGATTAATAATAGCTCATTAAATGCAGAGA
>VUQS01048707.1:0-11017 GCA_015108495.1 Heterochromis multidens | reverse complement strand
TTTCATTGGCTACAGCAGAAAAAAGTGAAGGTTCTGGAGTGGCCATCTCAGTCTCCTGACCTCAATATCATTGAGCCACTTTGGGGAGATCTCAAACGTGCAGTTCATGCAAGACAGCCTAAGAATTTAGAGGAACTGGAGGCATTTTGGCAAGAAGAATGGGCAGCTTTACCATCTGAGAAAATAAAGTGCCTCATCCACAACTACCACAAAAGACTTCAAGCTGTCATTGATGTTAAAGGAGGCAATACACAGTATTAAGAACTAGGGTATGTAAACTTTTGATCAGGGTCATTTGGATAGTTTCTGTTGTAATTATGATTTAAAAAGGACAAACACAATTGTTTGATAATAAATGGCTTCATCCAACCACTAACCATGAGTGAAAGAAAAGTTTTTGTATTATCATTCATATTCTCTGAAAAAATGGCTAAAGAAAATCTGAAATTCTACCAGGGTATGTAAACTTATGAGCACAACTGTATATGACTATCAAAGCTCAGTATGTCATAGTTTTCGCCATATAGTCAAGATATTATTATATAAAAGGTGAAACTGATACTGTGTTAGAGGGAGCAGTAAATTGGAATGACAGCATATGTGGAGGATACTCCACTGAGGATCCACACTCAGTAGAGGATGAAAAACTGAATTTAACTTTAAACTACAAAAATGAAAGAAAGAAAGAAAGAAAGAAAGAAAAAAAGAAAAAACCCTCAAGAAAGTAAATCTTAATAACCATCTTATAATAACCTCAGTATTGCAGTTACTATGCAACTAAAGTGATGTGGGAGTTATTGTAAAGCTGGTGGTATTACTCTGTAGAGCATCTCAAACTTTTAATTGCTGTGTATTATGCCAAAAACACCAGACACATTGCAAATATATCTTTTGAGATTTTCTTATTCCTTTTTAACTTGAGCAGACAAGACCACAATTTGGGAAAGAAACTAGTACTGAAGTACTGAAATCTGATTGGCTACAAATAGTTCATGTCTCTCTCAGGCTTTTCTTTGATCACCTGCCAGTGTAGAAAATCAAAGATAATATTAAACTTTGAATAGCCAGAATGTTGTTGTAAATGATACTCAAAGTGACTTAATATGAATAATAATACCTTTAAAAATGCATTCATAATAGCTTGCACAAATTTGAAAAAATGACTAATTGAACAACTAAAATATGAGTGATAGTAGGTCTTTGAAAAAGCAACATTACCTGAGGGTATCTCCAGCAGAGGATATTAAAATGATAGTCACACATCCCTAAGAAACAAAGCAGTTAAATCTCTGCCAGATTTTTGTTTGATAATTCAATCAGCTTTTAACAACAAGACCTACTTCAGAGTCCCCATATAGGACACAGCATTTATCCGGGCCAGTGTAGCTGTGAGCAGAAAAACAAACATCACTGTGTAAAAAATGTATCTGGTATTTATAAGATGATGCTAACATGAAGAATTGTTGCTCACCTGTAGTCTAATGTCAGAGGTATTGTTTCTAGTGCACTGATCTGACAGTAAGGCTCTAGAGAGGAAAGCTCATAAAGTTGGATCTCTCTGTCCCTGCACAGTAGCAAAGATATCCACATAAACAAACTTGGCAGAGCCCGGGACCTGCAGTTAACAAGAGTAAATTCTATTTCACCATTTCTCATTACCCTGTCCCGATCATCAGCTTGTTGTACTCTGTCATCAGGGTGAAATCACTTGCCCATTTTGACCTTCTATTTGTAGGACTTTCATTCTGTGAGAATGAACAAATACATTAAAAACTCATATTTACACAAAAATCATGGTTAAAATTCAAGGTCCCTTTGAAATTACAATAAACCTGCAATAAATAAATAAAGCATCACGCCTTAATTTCTGTTCTGAGTTTGCTGATTTAACTTTCTAGGGATAAACTTAGAATGTGAATGTGTAATGTGTATATGCCATAGAGTTTATTGAAGAGCAGAACACCCTACACTCACTGTGAAGGCAATTTTAAAGGTTTCTGATATGCTATATTTAGTCTATTATCCATTATTTATTTGTTTAGAATAATGCTGAAGAAATGCACTCCTCTCCGATGTGCTACATATTCCTGTATGAGTAATTCTTTCCATGGCATCACAATACCTACCTCTTTTAAGAAATTACTGGTCTTCTTATTTAAAAAATATATTGGTAAGCTGTTTTAAAAGAATGTTCAGCAGGAACCATTTGGCTTGTGGTTGAGTGCCACAGACTTTAAAAAGTAGTCAGAAAGTAATCGTAGGATGCATTGACATGAAGTATTCAGGTAAATGTGCACAAACTCAAACATACAAAAAGGTGTTTGGTCTTCTGGGGTTTAAGTTCAGGACACCAGTGGCAGGCACACCCGTCTTCTCGCACTGTTACGACGGTGTCACCATGGGTGGAATGGATGTTGACAATAGGAATCCCATGACCCGAAGCACTCATAATGGCTGGCAGAGTGAAGGCCACCTGATTGCTGCGTTTTGCAGTTTCCTCCTTCTCTTTATACTGCTGCAGCATGTGTGTGCAGAACTCACCCTGTATCACATTATGTTATGTGTTAGAAATGCCACTGTTCATGCTCTATACTCTCCTGCAATAAAATTAACATCACATTTATATTAATTAATTTGTGGAATTATGCTTAGAATTTTTCTTTATTTTTCTAAAATGCTGCAATTAAATTACAAATCATAATCCATTGTCCAAGGAAGATACATTGCTATTACTGCACCTTTGGGTCTGCACAAGATGAATGTATTAGTTCACAGTCAACCTAGCACTAGGAGGGCTCTAATAACCCAAATTAGTCTTTAGATCAGTTCCAGTTTTACTTGCTTCACAAATCCCCACTAGCCAAAGTAATTCTATTGCAGTCTAGCTTTTTAAAAATTGCATAATCCTGGTGTTTGCATGCATGGGAAAGTCCTTTGAAGTACTGTATGCTCCATAAAAAACATATAAATAATCTCACCCATGAAATTGTTCCTTTGCCTGAATAATCAATCTTCTTAAATAACCCTTGAATCTCTGTGTAGGTCTGTGAAATTTAAAGAGTAAAAGAATGAATTGACACTTTTTTTGGTAAATTAATCAGGTAATTGCCTTAATTGCAAATAGAGTGAAATACAGAGGAGACAGATTTTAGGGAATCTGAGACAGAGATGCAAAAAGACGTGTCATGCTGTCTTACTGTGTTAGGTAAACCCAAACACTTCTTCACTATACGTCCAAATTTCCTCACATCAATGAACCTCAAGCCACCTGATTCAAATTCCTTTGCAAAGAAAAAAATCAAATTACATCTTGGAAATTAATAACCAGACACTGTTTTCAAAATAAGAGATCACACAATACCTCAAATGCTAGTTTCAGTTTCTGGAGGTTTTCAAGTGATATCTTCTCATCAATCTTAATGGGAAGGAGGGAATTGTGACAGTGAAACAGTGACAACAGTGAAAAATAAAACAAGTAATTAAGTTTAATTGGCAAAAATGGTTTCTTCCATTGTTTTCAGTCCATTTAAATCCACTCACCAGGCAGTTCTTAAAGTCTGAGTGCTAAAAATACAAATTAAGAGTAGAGAGTAGATATTAACAATCTATTTTTTTTTACACTGAACCATTATCAACACACATGATTAGGGCTCAACCTCAGAGTATAATGACTCTCTGTAATGGTCACCACAGGCACCACCAGCTATGTCATGTCTCTAAGATGCTTCCGAAAGGCCGGATGACAGGCCATGTTCTCTGTGTTAATGGCCTATCTTCAAATTTTCCATGGTTTCCTAGCAACTGGTCCTTGATCCATGAAGCTCTTTGATCTATCATTAATAAATAACGCGGATAAACAGCCTAATTCCTCAAGGATGAAACTAGGGTTGAGGTTTCCCCATGGTATCTCCTGAACTGGGGAGATAATTGTTTAATCAGTCAGAGTGATGGAAGCACTAAAAGTGTTCACATAACCTCAAATGCTTTGCAGATCCCTTTATTAGAGATGCATAACTTTGAACTCCTGAGCCTTTTCCACCTAATCTGTTAAGGCATACTGCTCATTACATTAGCTAGGAGTGCGACTGACATCTGCAACTGAAACCCACAAAGTTGAGCTGCTGCATTTGCACCAGCCTCCCACATAATTCTATCATTTCTGTCAGCTTGAAAGCTTGAATTTAAATCTACTGGGGACCTTTTAAATATTTGGCTCAGCCACAATGTTTGTTTTACTTTGGCCTGAAACACGGGCATCTTGGGTTCTGGGATGTGCTGTCAGGGTGCAAGTAAATTGATCATCAGCTTGATTTAAAATGGCATTTTTGGCATTAGCTCACATTCATGCTGCTACTGGTAGGATGTGCTTCAGCTGTAGTTAAGTTTAAGCTCTTCAGGATCTGTAACAGGGTCTGTAAAGTCAAGTTTAGCACCGCAGCACTCTAGTGACATCTTCAGGATAAAAGTAGTAACTCTAGAAAAGAAAGCTCATGGGTGAGGGGTGAAAATCTATAATGATGTTAAATCACATGGACTTTTTTTATGGAGAGATGGAGAGGTTAACATTTATTCACTCATCTGATTTCCTGTTCGGATAGATATTTAGATTTTTACCTTGAGGTTGCAAGTTGAATTGATATGGTGGCATTGTTGACTCATGAGTTGCTCTTTATCTCCAAGTGTGACAGAGTGTCTTCGTCTGTTCTGTTTGAGCAGCTCTCTCACTAACCATTCAGGCTGTTCTCTTCCTTCTTTACTGTCACCCAGTTGTCTTGGTACTGAAAAATCATCTGCTTTCTCATCCAGGCATCCCAGCCCAGATGTGCTTCTTGTCCTCTCCCCTAAATCACTCCGTTCAGAGAGGATGCTGGAGGATCTGATATATGGGTAAATGTTTGTCCTTCAGTTATACAAGAAGGGACTTATTAGAGGAATCAAAATTCTTACATGTTTGAAAAAGGAGCATCATGTTGCACATGATCTATTTAATCCTAGGAATGTGATTATGATTCCTAGGTGACCAGACTTCCTGAATTTCAGGATAACTACTCAGTGCTACCACAGATGGCAACGCAAGCCCTGTGACTACAGCAAACATTTTAAAACCAAGACAGAGAACAAAGCAAGGCTTCAACTTTTATCACTTGTCTAGACATTTAAAGCTGACATTTAAAAGCAACGTGATTTCCAGTGGTGGCAGGGTAAACAATAAAAGAGCAGATTACCTGTGCACATGTTGAGTTTCTAATCTTCCTGAAGCTGAAGAAGAGCGAGCCTTTGTCCTCAAAGGCATTCTTTTTAATTCCTGTATCTTAAAGGTTGTTGTGATGTAAAAAACACATTTTAGTGTTGAACATTTTCTTCAAATACACCTCCAAACAGACGTTAATCAGTCAGATCTCACACTAGCTCACCTGATACTCACTTATGCATTACCCCTGAGCAGAGCAGGTGGCCCCATGGTAACTAAGACACCAAAAGTGACAACTGAGACTACACAGCTCAAAACAAGACCCAGTACTTGCAGAGAATCAGGGCTGTGACCATGTAAGCATTTGTTAAAAAAAGACAGATGTTATTGAAATATTGTGTTATACTTTAAACTACTGTGCCACATTTTTCCTTTCAATTCAATAAGTTAATATTAGCACATGTCATTTACATTGCAGAACTGCTGTTGCCAATATGTCCCAACAAAGGTTATGCATTATTTTTTTATTGTTATCAAGCTGCATAAAGATTGAGTAGAGTCAGATGGCAGAATGTATGGGATATAAAATTAAGAGAAGCAGGAGAGCATTTGATTATTGGGCACAGAGGTTTAATCACAATTATCACACACAAAAAAATGAAACAGCAAATTCATTCTTTCACCTTTAATTCATAATACTATTTTGTTTATTTTGCAGAGTGAAATGACGTTAAATAAAAACACAAACAGCATACATAAAATGATAAAGTTCAGTGAGGTCCTGGCCAGCTTGATCTCCACTCTGGCAAGCCTGAATCACGCACAGCTGCTGGGAGTTTATTGACTTTCTCCTCATTGTTTGGACAGACATCTTTACTCAAAACTACTTTTAAAGCCTCCTGTTCTGTAAAGCCAGAAGACAAAAACCAACATGAGCATGTCTGTCAAACCAAAATCACTGAGCAATGTGTTATAATGCTAAAATATTCAAAGAGACAAATTGATGCTAACCCTTTTCAGGTAAAACTCTGTGTAACTGCTGCAGCTCCTGGGGCATCAGAGACTTTATCACAGATGTGATATTATTGACTTGCTTTCCAAAAAAATGTTCATAGGTTGTCACATTAGATCCTTTCTGCTGAATGTGCAAGTGTCTTGGTACAACAGTTGGAACTGCAACAAAAGGATAATCATTTAATACACTGTAAATCATTGGAGCTGTTGTTTACATGCATCTTCAGTGATTTTTGAGTAGACAGTACCTATACCATGGCAGGTCACATTTGGATCTATTTTGCAGCTATAGCGAGAAACACTGGCCACCAGTTCAGGTTTTTGGTTTGGCTGACGGTAATTGGCCCTCATTTCAGTGTCAGTAGAGAGTGATATGTGGTGCCTGTTGTGCAGAGGTGCAAGCCGTCCTGCTGCTTTTTCAGTGTCATTGTACCCTGTCAAAAAAAAAAAAATATAGCATGACAAAAAGAAAATGAGTGGCAAAAGGAAAATGAGCTGTAGAGAGAAATATCATGAAATGTTATGACATCCGGATATGCCTGAGCACATGATGCCTTCGGCCATCCTGACAAACTCTCATATACACAAGACTGACTCAACAAAAATGATGTACCTTGAGGTGTACCCATGAAGTCACATTTGTAGGTGGAGAGGTACTGTGCGGTCAGGGCCTTACGGATCTCCCCTTCAGAAGGGAGACATTTCAAAGGGAATGCAATGTAGTGAGAGCTTCTTGCAGCATCCCTTGGCAGCCTCCACATCATGAAAGACTTGGGGAAAATAGCTTGATTTAAAGGTTACAATACACTGTGAAAGGTCAAGCATGGCATTTCACTATAAATGTAAAACTGAGGCTAACACAGCCTCAGTACTAACCTTGCTGGGATGTGGGTTATTTCTCCTCTGCCCTGAGGCTTTTCCTGTGTGAATGCATTCAGGTTTACAGGTAGGTTTCCAGCTAAAGTCTTTACTGTATACACTTGAACCAAAAGGTCCAGATTGTGAACATGAGTCTATCAATGATGTCGACAGTGGCTTCCTAAATTAAGCAACCAACACAGACATACAATCACACACACAACCACACATAACGTGTATGCTTATTTAGAGCCTCATAATCCCATAAATTTACTTACAGGAAAATATCTGCAGCTGAACTCGGCTGGTAGACGAATTGCCTTTTGTGAGATGTTTTATATGGATCCCAGCATTGTTTGCCCCCTAGAAAAAAAATGCTATTATATTGTAGCCTCTTTTTATAAAATAATCTCTTCTAATCAGTGCAGACATGGCAAAAAGTAAACAACTAAATCAGGGTTTAAATGCAAACCTCTGTAATGTAACCGTGCTTAAAATAATTTTTACTTTTTTATACACTCTTATAGCAGTGCTGCTACTGTACTAAAAATAAAACTATACTTCACTGTAATACTTTGCAACACTATAATAACAGTATAATAATTACTGTTAATAAATGGTTAATTAATATTTAATTAAATGTAAGTTAACAGTTATTCATATTAAACATTGAAATGATAATCATGACAAATGCTTACCAAATGTATATCAAATTTTATTTGTGTTGTCAAACTAATGACATGCATAAAGATTATTAAATTATTGAATTATTACTGAATTGTAAACATGATTGTTAATTCTAAAATGGTGTAACTAAAAAAGTAAGGGGGCCAATGGGAAGTGGCTATTTACAATCACTCACAATTGCAGGTAGGACCACAAACTACCCTGAGGTCAATGTAAAGACAGTGGTGATTAAATGTGATACTTTATCAATAATAACAATGCAGGAGTATCAATAATAATAATAATAATAATAATGTGATTCTTACAGTCCAAATAATACTGTGGTATTACTACAACTAAAAAAAAAAGAAAGCAAACCATCTTCCGTCACCAAGTTTCTTATACTTAACTAAAAACTACAACTACTCTCTTAGAATTCTGAGAGACTAAAAGAACTTTGGGGTTATTCAAGGAACCGTGCTCACTTTGGGGTTTCCTTGAGGAACTTCTAACAGCTCAAATTAGATAAATGGTTACTGGAAGAACCTCTAATTTAAGACATTTGTATTTGATAATAATAATTTACAATTATTATGCACAGATTGTTATACCACTACTTCCTCTAAAAAGTCCCATGTGACACTGATTCTATCCTCTTTATACTGGCTCCCCATAAAGCTTAGGATTGAGTTTAAGATTTTAGGTCATCGCTTTCAGAGATCTTCATGGCCAGATGCCTCCCTATATTAGTGAACTACTACATCCATAGCTTGAAGGGTTTTGAATGAATTCTGATAAAACTTTGTAGGGATGTAGAGTAGGGTCATGTTAACAAACCATTAAAATTTGGCTTATATCCACCAAAGTCTTTAAGATCAACTTAATAATTTATTGGTCAAAAACTGACAAAAAGTCTTAAAACTTATGAACTTATAAACTTATAAACTATGATTTTTACAACTGTGGAGTGTATTGTCAACATGTAGAAAGTACCATATAAAGATTTAAATATATCATGTCACATCTGACCTCTCTTTCAAGGTCAACAGATTGATCTGAAGGTCAAAGTGATAATAATGCTATATAGCACTATTTATTTAAACTATGTTTCTTACTGCCATTGTTTGTATTGACAACTTTTAGGCATAAAGGAAATGATATATGGGGATACTAAATATCACATTACTTTTGACCTCTGACCTCTTCTTCAAGGTCAAATAAAATCAAACTTTCATAAAATGTCTTTTATCTTTAAAACTATTTTTAAAGTTCTGCTGCCTTTCTTTGTATTGGGACAATTTAGGAGATGATACTGGTATATAGGGATTCTAAATATCACATTATAGTTTGCATCCAAATATCATGTCCCATTTGACCTCTGATGTCACTTTTACATCTGCCTTTCTTTCAAGCTGACCCTAAAATATGTTATTTTTACCACACTACAAAAAGAACAAAGAAAATAAGATGAATATAAACAAAATTTGATACTATTCCTTTAAAAGTAAATACTGCCCAGAGAGTGAGCTGGCTTGGCAGAGGTTTGCACTCTCAAAGTGCTTCTTGTTGTTCAATGTTTTAACAATGTTTATTTGTTATTGTATATGATATTCAGTTACTTGTGAATTTTATTTGTAATATTATACAGATTTTTCTTGCAATATTAATGAATTTTATGTATTGTCACTTGCTATCTCTGGGTAAATAAAATCACAAAGAAAACTTGAGAAAACATTTGTGTAGTGTCAATACTACTATAGTGGTATACCACAACTACTACTACTTAATAATAGGTTCAAAAATGAATCCCTAACACCACAAAGTGATTCCTTGAAGAAACTTTCTGAGGGTTTCTTCAGGGGACTCTGCTGCAGTAGTTCCTCAAGGAACCTTTCTTGAACTGAAAAGGTTCCTCCACAGTGGCAGTGATGAGGAATTTCCAATAGGTTCCTCAAGGATCTTCTACGGATCTTCTACTTATAAGAATGTAACTGTGAAAAAATATTTTACTCAACTGAAATAATAAAACTAGACTTTAGAAAAAACTAAAAAGATAATATGGACTTCACAATCTAACTTAAATAAAATAAAAACATACAGGAAGTGTGATTAGTTTGAGTGTTAGTCAATTTGGTCAAAATGTTCCACATAAAAACATGTAGTAATTGGTGCATATATTTAATAAGGGAGTTTAAAAATGGGATGTTGGGACTCTGTGTCAAGTGCATGTATTATCATAAGGAGCAATTGTACAGTTCTGAACTTCTTAAAATCTTATAAATTGGCAAATATCCATCAGGTGGGTATTTGCAGGTGAGGTGAGGCTGGGGAGAATCACATCCAGCACCCAGGGGTGTGTCCTCTCTCCTCTGCTCTTCTCCCTCTACACAAATGACTGCACTGTAAAAGACCCATCTGTCAAAATCGTAAAGTTTGCAGAAGACATGACAGTCATCGGCCTCATCAAGGATGGTGATGAGTCTGCATACAGACGTGGGGTTGAACAGCTGGCCTTGTGGTGCAGTCAGAACAACCTAGAGCTGAATACGCTCAAAACTGTAGAGATGACAGTGACTTCGGGAGGAGCCCCTCTCCATTGTCCCCCGTCACCTTACTCAACAGCACTGTGTCTGCTGTGGAAACCTTCAGGTTTCTGGGATCCACTATCTCCCAGGATCTGAAGTGGTCACCCAATATAGACACAATCATCAAAAAGGCCAAGCATAACAATGTACTTCTTGCGCCAGCTCAGGAAGTTCAACCTGCCTCAGGAGCTGTTGATCCAATTCTACACTGCAATAATCCAGTCTGTTCTCTGCTCATCCATCACTGTATGGTTTGGATCAGCCACCAAACTGGACAAGAACGGACTACAATGGACAGTGAGGTCTTCAGAAAAAATCATTGCTGCAGACTTGCCCTCGTTTCAGGATTTGTACAAATCCAGAGTCAGAAAATGAGCAGGCAACATCACTGCAGACCCATCACACCCTGGACACAACCTGTTCCAACTCCTCCCCTCTGGTAGGCGCTACAGAGCACTGTACGCCAAAACAAGTAGATATCTGTACAGCTTCTTTCCACAAGCCATCACTCTAATGAACACTTAGGACACTCACACAGTGTCTGAACTTAAATATCCACCATACGTGCTGCTGAATCAAAGCATGCTGTATATACTGTTTTGTTCTGTGTGTGTGTGTGTATGTGTGTGTGTGTGTGTGTGTGTGTGTGTGTGTATATATATATATATATATATATATATATATATATATATATATATATATA
>VUQS01048694.1:0-11490 GCA_015108495.1 Heterochromis multidens | reverse complement strand
GAACAAAAAACCATCAGTACTGGAAGACTCCTCTCTCTCCGTTGTAAAACGGAGAGATACAGAAAATCATTCACACCCACAGCCATCAGGCTTTGCAATTCTCATACAACTAGCAGATGAGCTGTCAGACATACAAATTTCCCTTTGGGATAAATAAAGTTATTCTTATTCTTATTATAATTATAATTATATTGTATCTTTTAATTAATTATTTTTTACTTATGTTTATCTTTATTTTATTTTATTTAGATTTTAACTATTGAGCTACTTTTTCATTATATGTTACTTTATTTTTTCTAATTAATTCAGCTCCTTTCTTTTCTGTAATTTTTAAAAATCTTATTGAGCTATTTTGTTTTGACTTTTGATTTTCCATAATTATCTTTAATTGTGGAAAATCAAAAGTCAAAGAACAGGATTAAGGTGGACATTATTATCATGATTAGGCACTACAGTTAAAATCATAGTATGATGTTAAATGTTTCCTTTTTGGCAGTTTTAATAGAAACATTGTGAAAATGTTGCCATTTTTTGGCGGGAATATTTTTGCTCTGTTCATTCAATTCAGTTGGAACGTGACGTCAGCGTTCTACCATGTTGCTTTCAAGTGCTAGCGGAAATGGTAAAGCTGTTACGAGTTGTGTCCAAAACAACATTGTACAGTTAAAACTCTAAATTTCCTGTAACCATTTACATTTTGATATTGTACTTAAGTACCAGTTGGAGATAATTATAACACATTATAATCAAGTTATAATACTTGAATACATTAATTTTTTTATGTTCCTCTACATGTGGAAATTGTCAGAAGAAAAAAAAAATGACTTCCTTAAATTAAAGGATCTGTTCACTCTGAACATGATATGATAAAGTTAAGTTGCAGAGATATAGTATGTGTTTAGACCTTAGGGTTTCTTCTTTCATAGAAATATGAAATTCTCTCTCTCTCTCTCTCTCTCTCTCTCTCTGTATATATATATATATATATATATATATCCCAGCTGTCTTAGGGGATACACCCTACAGGTCACCAGTCTGTTGCAGGGTTAACACAGATAGAATAACCATTCACACTCACATTCACACGTATGGCCAATTTAGAATCACCAATAAACCTAACGCCATTAACTGCATGTCTTTGGACTGTGGGAGGGAGCTGTGTTATTTTCTCAACATTTCGAGTTACTGAACTAAAATTTGGAGATAATAACCTGACATTTTAACTTACGGATCGCAAAAAAAAAAAAATCTACAAAATAATAATAATAAAACGGTTTAAGTGGTACCCTAGGTTTACAGTAAAGCACTAGTTTTATATTATAACCTTATGAATGTGTTGTTCAGCGCTTTGTAGCTCTGAAATCCGAGCTCGTCAGGAGCCGCTGAAGGCAGCAGCGCGTTGAGTACTGAGTGAAGCGGCGTCGGAACAGCAGAGCAGGACTGAGCGAGTGAGTAAGCTACGGCTGCAGGAGACGCAGGAGACGCAGGCAGGATCGCGGTGGACTAACTTACATCTCTACTTTATTCCTCCCAGGAGATGAAATCTGTGTTTTAACCGCGTGGAAACTTCAATCCAGCCCAAGATGACGGTGGATTTTGAGGACTGCATTAAAGATTCACCCCGGTTTAGGTAAGAGCAGACAACTCAGTATCCTTAATGCCCCTTTGAACTGTTGAACGCATTAATTCTATGCATGTTTGCTGGTATTTCTCCCCCAAATCTTAACACGTGTCTTCTCAGATTAAAATGCGACACACTGATTGTCAGTGGGAGAAGCACTTTCATTTGGTACATGCTGGATTACAAGCCCAGTTCAGAGCGTCATTCAGACTGTGCGCATTTTTTTCCAGCCTCATTTCTTACAGTAGACACGATGATAATGATGAGCAATGCAGCCACATGAGTTGTCACATGGGCTGACTTTGAATCTGCTGATATCTGTTCACCACGCCGCAGATTTCAATTCATCAGCATCCATTTGACATCTAAGATAAGATCCCATTATCCCACTCCTGAAGTAATTAAATATTTTTAGTGGAAATCATTTATTGCAAGGCTCTGTTGTAGAGAATTCATCATGAGCTTGCCATCATCTGTATTGATTTCCATAATGAATAAGCTCCTTCCCATTTATGGTCCCATTAACTGATTAATGGTCTGAAATAGTTTCACTTTCTTATAAGACAAAGAAAAGCAGCAAACTTTCACTACTGTAATCAGATAGATGGTCAAATAGATTGTTTGATTGTGTCAGGGATCCCTCGATCAGAGGAAACTGAAGGTTTCCACTCGGATTGTGCCAAAGCCCCTGACGGGTGCACCAAAGGTTACATAAATAAGTCAGGAATTTTCTACACCCACATCTAAACCTGGTCCTGTGCTCCCACAGAGTCAAGAGCCGGTCAGATGGGGAGGGGAATCAGGGTCGTTTTTCTCTCCGATGCAGTGAAAGATACTCAGAGAAGGAGTACAAGTACAACAAAGTAAAGACAGTGCAAGTAGAAGTCAGTCAAATGCAGTCAAAGACTAAAAAAGGTTCTTACAATTTTCTTTTTTATTTGCAGAACAAATATTTTTTTGAATCAACCTTTAAGTAATTTATCATGGTACTGGGCAAATTTAATTTTTTTTTTCATTTTTTTGTGCTTGACAAGGCAACTTGTTGAATTTCTGTTGATTTATCAAGGCCTATATATGGACCAAATTGTATCAACAATGCTACGTGGGACATGACGCAACAGTATTATCCAGGACATTTGTATTCATTTTGATTTACTAATAAAAATGTACATATGTCAAGCCCTAATGTGTGAAGCTGAGTATGACACCCCCTTCTCTGCTCTAATAAGTCATTTTCAGTTTTCAGACTTCAGAAAAAGGTCCATGAAGAGGATGGGCCTCAGCTGTAATAACAAGGTTTCTTTGTGATACAGTATGTTGTGATTTAAAAGCTTATTGTGAAATCTCTCTGATAAATGTGCAGTGTTTCCCTCTGAAAATGGAAATTCTCATTTAAAGTACCTTAAAAATCTCCTACAGTGACTATACTTAACTAAACTCGTGTGATCCCTGAGATAAAATCTCTGCTTCCAAATCAAAGACTTCCAGACTTGGCAGCAGCACCTTAATGACTCCCATCTGGAGCCGGAGGAAGGCACATCTCGACCTTCTCCCTCCTCGTTTCATATGCAAAGCAGTGCAGCGAGGCCACGGCGAGACAAGCTGCATGCAAAACAGTCACCTTCCTCATTATTCATAGCTTGGAGAAGCCTCAGTGTGTCATGAATGGGTGGATAAAGTTATCTCCCATCTGTGAATATGGAGTGAAAATATACCTGCTCCCCCTTTTATGCTGCACATGTTTTCAGATTTTCTTGCCTTCTGCAGAGAGATGTTCTCACAAGTGAGCCGTCCTCCAGTTTACAGCGCGTGAAGAGTCTTTTATCTGCTGCCCAGAATGTTTAAATGACTAGAAGAGATGCTGAAAGAGGCAAAGTAAATGCATGTTCTCGCAGCCACTGAAGCCTGTAACAGTGTTTTCAGACAGCATTCAAACGGCTCTTTTGTGGAGCTAAAAGCGGAGCTACAGTATGCAGTGTTATGTAACAACCCTGGAGGTGGATGACTGGGAGGAAGCAGCAGGGAAATTGGGTCTTTTTACATTTGGGACTTACGTGATTCATTGCTGCTTCCCACACGTGTAAAATCATGCAGGAAATAAGTTCTGCAGTATTATCTCTGACACTTGGCTGCCTTCTCTGTTTCTCAGCTTAAGGTTGGATAACTTATTAATGGATTACCTAGTGAAGCAAAAATTGCAGACAGTCAGGTGGTTCTTCTCCCACTTTAATGTGCTGTTTTCACACTATACGATATTGGCATGAAAAGTAGCCTAACCTGAAATACACAGGGGGCCTGGCAGATAGACTGTATACAAAAGATGGATGTAAACACTGTGACGTCACCTTTTGGTTTGTGGACTACTGATTTGAACAGACCAGTGTGTTTTTTTGGCTGTTGGCATCTTTCTTTCTCTCTTTTTCTTTTCTTTTTAAAACCAAATGTAACCCTATTTATGCAAGAGGAAAGTGAAAGTAACTAATAACTTTAAGCCTTACTACAACTTAAATTGTGTTCTTCCTCTTTAACATCATTTGTCCAATACATCCACTATCCCTCCTCTGTAGATGTCCAAACCATCTCAGCCTTCTCTCTACAGCAGAAATGGTTATGTTTACAGCATGGTACAAAAAACTGTTTTGGTCTTTGTAACTTATTACCCACCTCATAGCATCTGTAAACAGATAATCTTATATAACTCACTAGAGAAGGTTCATAGATGTAGTGAAGTAAGACATGCAGAGGGTTGGTGTGACAGAAGAGGATGCTAGGGATAGGGTGAGACGGAGGCAGATGATCCAAGACCCCTAAAGGGAGCAGCTGAAAGAAGAAGAAGAAGAAGACCTATGTTACTGCACTCAGTTAGCATTATAAATTTTTCTTATTCTAAACTGGCAGTTTTTGTGTACCTGCATGTTGTATGTTACTTTAGCATGCATGTAACTTGATTTGTCTACAACCGTGAAAAGAAACTGGGAAAAATTAAAGATGGCATAAAAGATGGACTTGGCCATTGTGATGCCACCCACTGGTTTTGAAGCCATGTTGGGTTTTTTTTGTGGTTTTTTTGGAGTCAGAAGTGACCAGAAGTTATCAGCTAACACTACCAAGCTTGGTTAGTAAGCTGAATCTATAAACTGTATGACTGCACTTCATAAACGCAGATATCTGCTAATTATAGCTAACTATCACCTGCTTGGATGGTAACAAGCCATATTACTCACCAGGTAAAATGCTCCAAAAGTTACAGACAGCATGGAGTTGGTTAAAAGGTCCAGTTAAGTGCCTCAAATCAGTGGAGGTGTGGCCTAGCAGACACTGATTGGCTACAGCTTCATTTGCTGGGACAACTGTCAAACTGGCCCCGCCCCTAGCTCCAGTATTCAGGTAGATGAGTTATAAAAAACTTAAAAAGTGTGCGGCAGCTCTTCATTTATCCCATGCTGGGTATCATTAATGACAGATTCTTTTTCTTCTTCTTTTTCTTATTTCGACTGCTCCCTTCAGGGGTCTACACAGCGGGTCATCTGCCTCCATCTCACCCTATCTCTAGCATCCTCCTCCGTCACACCAACCCTCTGCATGTCCTGCTTCACTCCATCCATGAATCTTCTCTGTGGTCTTCCTTGTTTCCTCCTGCCTGGCAGCTCCATATTCCACATCCTTTTTCCAATATATTCGCTATCCCTCCTCTGCAGATGTCCAAACCATCTCAGCCTTGATTCTTAACTCTGTCTCCAAATCTCTGTCTTTCTAATCTTGTTGATCATTGATGACAGCTTCCCTCATTATTTCTGGATTGCGAATTGAGGCAAAGTGAAAGACAGGATGAAAAGATGGAAACCGTTACTGGCTGTATTAGTTTTAGGCCTTTCTGACCACAAGACTGCTGTTATCACACACACCATTTTCACATGCTATTATTTGTTTACATACTTATACCTGATACCTACACTGGTGAAGACATAAAGCTGTGGATAGTCTTAATCACACATTTATGTGTTCATAATCACCTAACATGACACATCTGAACATCCTATCAGGCATAAATATCATGAAGTCTGATTTCATCAGACACTACAAAGAGTTCAGTCTCTTTAACAAACTGTGCCTTCACTCTCAGGACAGGCGTGATAACACACCCAGCGATGCTCTGCACATCTGCACTGGTCTGTGAGGATTGCACTGCAGTAGGAGCTCCCCTGTTTGTGTTTGCATATTAACATTCGAGCTGTTTTCTCCTCACTGACGTGTTAGCCTGACGTCACACTGACAAACTGAGAGAGCTGAGAGTCAAACACGTGGCCACTGAAGTGTTTGTTGGCAGACGTGTTCCTTCATTCTTTTCACCAAAAAAATTCAATGCTAATATTTCTCACGCATTAGGACTGCTTGATGATGGCAAAATTTATAATCACAAATATTTTGGTGAGCAGTAAGATTGTGATTAATTAACTAAACTTTCTCAATATCAGGCATCAGTTGTTCTAACTTTTAAGAAAAACGGTATGTTTCTTGTTCCTCGCCAGATAGTCCTCCTTACCTCACTTAACATTAGACAGTTGACACATCCTTTAGCCTTCACTTGGGAGCTTCTTTTAGACTTAATATGTTTAGTGAAAGCTTGAAGGATGTTTCATTTAATGCCTGTTTTGCAATTTGGCGGGTTTTTCGGCATCCTTGCTGGTCCTTTCCCGTGAGCTTCCAGTCCTTCAGCAGAATATGACTATTGTCCAGTGAGCTTCTTGCTTCCGCTGAGAGACAGACTCTTTTCTCTACGTCTGAATGGCCCAGGGCAGAGAGCCCCGATGATCCTTCCTCCCCTCCCATGTCAACAGCTGGGGGTGGAGAGCGGAGGCAAGGCTGCCGTTGCAATGAAGGGCTTCGCTTTGAGTCACAGCAGAGCAGAGAGCCCCAGCAGGCGGGGAATCCAAGGCCAGTGACCTGTGGTGCTCCCTGCTTCTGAGTCTCATAGCGTCTGTGAGAAAATGAGTGCATGGATAAATCTGTGACACAGTCAGATGACGGTGGTAAGGGGAGAGAGGTTGTCACAGTCTTTTAGAATTAACTGCCTCAGTTTAGTGAGAATTTTAGTAAATAATAAAAAATTGCGACGTACTTTTAGTAGATATGAACATTAAGAATCATTTACATTCTGAGCAACAAGTTCTCAGTGATTAGGATTTAATTTCAGGGATGATATCAACACCAAACCTTAGTAAATGCATGCAAATTTACGTCCAGTGCAAAAAAGCTTTTCTACTTTTATGCATTATATCCAAAGAAAGAGTTAAGAATCTCTTTGTCTTTGTTTTTATTTAGAATCAGTATGTTAGTAAACAATTAGCTCATTAGATACTGAATAATCAATGAAGATAAACAGCTTTTTAATAATCTATCATTCATGGTCCATTTGCAAGCACAAAAAAAAACCCATTCCAGCATTTCTCAGTTTTAAGTTCTTATAATTTATGTTTTTAAGCTTTTGGACTACAGTTATTTGAAATTTGACATTATTTCTCTGGCCTCTCTCAAAATTTGATGGACTGTGATGGATGATTTTTGCTCATTTTTTAAACTAATAAAAAAAAATATAAATTGGAGACTGATTGATTCATTCTGTAACAATATGATCCCAAGAAAATTCAGTAGATGATGACGCTACAACTGAAACAAATTTAGTTACCAGTTAAATTGCTGGTTTTTGACTAGTTAATTGTTGGTGATGCAGTGGTTAGCACTGTTGCCTCACAGCAAGAAGATCCTGGGTTCAAGTCCATCGGTCAGCTGGAGTTTGTGTGTTCTCCCCATGCCTGTGTGGTTTCTCTCCGGCTTCCTCCCAAAGACATGCATGTTTGGTTAATTGATGATTCGTTATCATTCGTTTTTAATCATTCATTGCTCTTAGCTGTTATAAACGAGTTTCCACATTCAACTGACAAATAAGTCATCACTAAGCATTATGCTCAACAAATAATTTGATTCAATAAAGATTTTTTCTGACCGTTCTATGTCCCAGTTTCTTGACTGTGAGGATTTGATGCTTTTTCTTGTCGTATATGACAGTAAACTGAATATCTTCAGGTTTTGGGGGAAAAAAATAAGATGTTTGACGATGACGTGTTGAGTTGTTCTAAATTATAACACACATTTTTCACAGATAATCAGCAGATTAATCAAAGTAATTGTCACTTATGGCCTTAAATGTATCACCAGCTGTGCTTCTTCAGCTGATTTTTGATTAAGATCCAGGATATGTACTGTGAACTTTTCAGCAATGTTTAGCGTATTGACTCAGTCAGTGGATAAAGAGTTTATGATGGGTTTACATGTCATCTTTATATGTTTTTACTGAAGGGAAATTATTGTGTAAAAGACCCTTTCAGCACCCTGATTTTAAAATATCTGGGTCTGTTCCTGCTGATCTGTCATGCATTAACAAATCCTCATAATTACAAGGTTTATTAAATTCTTAGTGGTATCAGAATCATCTTAATGCTCTGCGTCACGGTGAATGCAGGCATCGAGCTGGTCTCAGTTCACAACTGTGACAGATCATCTTCACGTTTTGCGAGCTTGTGTTTCTGCGTCTCCAGCTGCTGGAAGGGATTTCTCCTGCATGTTCTTGTTGCTTCTGCTCTATTTCCGACTGACCTCCTTCCATCTTGAATCTGTGTCAGTGGCCTTTCTGCTCAGCCAAGAGTGCTCCTCCCAGAATGGTGACTCCCGGCCAGTCGAGGGTGGGGAATGCACCATTATTGTAAAAGGAAAACAAAAAACTCTTTACTGATATCCAGCTGCTCTCCATCAATTCCATTTCCTAATGTAGCCTTACTTCATTATTAATTTACATTGTCTCTCTTGTATCATATTGCATATTTCTGCTCAGGTGGAAACTGGAAGTTCAGTTTAATGACTTCCCTGTGAGAGTCGTAAATTAGATGCTTTGCTGCCATCTCCTCCAACACTAATGTAAGTTGGTTCCTGCTGTTCCAATTTTCAGTCTGTGTGCTTGATTCAAAGGCTGAGAAAGCTCAGTGATGTTTGCTTTCAGCTTTTTTCACCATCTTGTTATGGGCAGCACCTCTGTGTGCTGCAGGTAATGAAAATGACAGTGGATTAAGTCAGCACAGTGCAGTAGGTTGGATGCATGTCTTAATCAGGGATTGCCCCACATTTCGCCTGCTCAAAACCTCAACATTGAGGTGACACACCTGCGGGCTTAACATCCAAATTGTGTCATCCAAACAGATCTGATGATACACAGGGAAATATGACTTTATAATTGCATCGTTGCTGCCCTCCTGTTGAGAATATGCAGTGTGATTAGCTGGAGAGGCTTTTATCTTTTTAAAATGAGACCAGATGAAGGGCTCTTGCAGGCTGCAACGCATCAGGAGGGCAGCTGCAGGAAGGTGGATTATTAAAGAAGAAATATGTCTCTGCAACCACAAAAGCAGCAGATAAATGCATCTGTAAGACAGAGCTCAGGAGACAGTTTGCTTTTGCAGTGCTTGGAGGTGACCTGAGATCACCTTTTTTGCATTATTGAAGCCAAGATGGAGGGTCTAATAGAAGTGGATCCTAATTGCATAGGGAGCTAGATTTTGTTGTCTTTGTGGCATTAACATTTTTAGTCTTAAATTAAAAGAAAACTGGTTCCCTTCCTGTTAAAAGGAAGTTCTTTCCTTTCACCATTCAGTGAATAATAAAGATTGACAAATTGTACAAAAGTGAAGGCAAAATTCTGTAAAAAATCTATGATGCCTTCTCACAATGGGAGTTGAATAGCAGTGTTACCTGTGAGAGGTGGACACGTAGTATAAACCAAATACGAGCGCACAGCCCTTGAACTTGACGTAGTGTTGGTGCCAGAGTGGATAAGCCAGAGGGATGCTCTGTTACTCTGTGACTGGATGTGTCACTGTCAGGCAACTGATGATGATCTGTGAAGGAAAAGGTCACGCAGCAGTTAAATGGGTCACTTGCGGGCTTAATTTTGTAAAGAAAGAAAGAGAAAGGGAGGAGGATTATGTGTCAATCACCAGGGAGTGAGAATTTGGTGAAATTGTAGCTGTGAAAATGGAAATGTGGCTGTAAAACAACAGATATGACCTTGAGCACAGTCCTCTGGCCGGATGAGCTAAAAACTAGATGAATACGAGCATGGAAATAAACAATGGTTGTTGTTTGTTACATTTTTATTTTCATTACTGTAAGTGATTCTTTATATTCTTCAACTGAAAAAATGTGTAGCCTTTATACTGAATCGAAAAAAACAACAACAGAAGTTTTAATATTTCGCCAACTGAAATGTGTGTCATAGCCTACATCTACGTCACCTGAACCTTAACCCTGAATCTCCTTAGCTATGTATTAAAAAGGCTCAAATATGTTTTCTGCCTCCATACAGATTTTATTTTGTAGTTTTGTGTTTAAAATGTTAATTAATTTTTAAAGTGTTGCATAAGGTTCGTCTGTTTCTACGTTCTAAATCCTGAAAGCTAATTGATGATTTGTGTAAATGGAGATTAATCCCTGGTGAAACGTTTTGTGATGCAGAGATGATGTCACCCCTTTTGTGCCCTTTGTGTTGAAGGAGGCGACTTGTCTGTCCCCCCTCATTTCATTTTAATGAAAGGCAAGACGTTTCACACACTGCGCACACAAAGAGCCGTGAAAAGCAGGGTGCTGCATACCGAATGCTGTGCTTATCTGCTTCTGTCGGACATCCCGAGAGATTAAAGGCCTGGAGCTGCTTGCACGGCCAGCAAGAGCACGCACAGTTTATCAAGTGCAATGAAATCTAATAGCCCAACCTCACAGCTGCTCAGTTCCTCTCCACTGTTTCCACAGGTTGAGCATGCTGTGCTGCAGACATTGAATCAGCACTATGGCAGCTAAATGATGGATGGGTTGTAGTAAATTGGCATTAGTATTCCTTGCGCAACCCATGGCAAAAGCAATGACTAATGCGAGACAGGGGAGTTAGAAAACAAGAGCTGGGCCAGTGAGCACAGTATCACACACATACTGAGCAGCTTTTTTATGCTGATAATCCCAGTCTTTGGTCTTACTTCACAGTGTGGGTCAACAGAACCTCTCACAACTTGGCATTTGTTTTCCCCAGCAGATTGGATTATGGTAATGGGCAACGAACATCTGATTTTAATTCTTTATGGCTGCAGATTTCAGATGTCTCATACAGTTTTCAAGAGAAAATCCACTTTTCCCTTGATATGCAGGAGAAGGGATTCAATTTGCCCAGAGACAGTCCGGGTCATGTGTTTTGTTCCAGTGTTGGCGAAGAGGAAAACATGAGGGGAAACATCCAAAAATATGAGGAAAACAGTGAAAACTTACGTAACCTATGTCACTAGTTTCATCTATTCACCTTCAGCTCTTTCTATTGCTGCAGCGAAGGACTAAAGCTCCGGCTTCAGTGTGACTCAGCACCGTTTGAAATGAAGTATAACTCTGAGTTAATATAAATAGTCCGGATAATGTTCCTGTTGGATTAATCACACTGTAAATTCCAGCTGTCGGATGTACTGCAACACAGGCCGGCGTAATTTGTCAGGACAGCAGTGCAGCTTTTTTCTTCCTCTCTGCTCTCATCTGTCTCTTTCTCTCATTTTTTGTTGCTTTCACTTCACATTAAAGGAATTAATGGTCTCATTTGGTTTCTGTTGGGGACTAAGATGAGAGGATTAGCATCACTCTCGGGTGTCTGTTAGCGCTCAAAGTGTGTCTAGCAGTCAGTTAGCATAGAAACGTGGGGGGAAACAGCTGCTTATGTTAGAGGAAACAAACACAAACCATTTACTTGCAACTCTAAAGCTCACAGCTTAACACAACAATAGAAATTA
>VUQS01048693.1:12102-23091 GCA_015108495.1 Heterochromis multidens | reverse complement strand
CTGTTAACCATCTTGTGATCTGCTCTACTTTGACCTTTAGGTTGGGAACTGCTGGTTTATTTCTGCTGTGGCAAAACATTTTAGAAGCAGACCTGCAGTATTTTCTCAAAACAACCAGAAAGTCTAAATTTTGAAATTTTGTACGAACAGGAAGGTCTTCCTACAACAAAAAAGCTTCATTAGATGTGAGGTACACTTGAAGGCAATTGGAGAAGATTATTAAAGAGACCATTATTCAGATTTTTTAAATGTTTTTTTTTTTTTTCTTGCCAAACATTAGTAAATTCAGTAGGTAAAGTTTGTTTCTGTCAGGTTGTTATCCCCCCCCCTCCACCACCACCTCCTGCTGGTTCTAATTGAAGGGAAACTTCTGTTTTCACACATTTAAAGGAGTTTTGCAGGTTGAGTACTGAAATATGATTATAGTAAAACATGTTTTAGGAGACCATGATATATCTCTGATCATAGTTTAGCTGTACACACTGTATGGTCACATGGTGCTGTCATGTCACTAACTCACTGTAGTAACAAATGACAAATTAAGCTTAAGATCTTATAAAAAATAATAATAAAGAACTACACCTCCCATAATCCCATAGTGCTGCTTCTCTGCAGGCTGTGATTAGAATAGTTTGTGGATCCACAGCATCATGTGACCATCAGCTCCGTTGCTCATTTGACGAACAACTATTGACTTACCTGTATAGCTAAACCAGTATAACCAATAATAAACCTGTCAGTCTGAAGCATGCATGTTACAAGACAGTAATAAAAACAAGTTTGAGAAAAGAAAAACATGGTCGTTATTGTGTTTCATAGGATGAGCTGCTGCTGTTCTAGTAAAAACTGCATTTTCTTCTTATCTTCACTTACTGAGGGAAGGGATGCTTGTCCTCCAGATGGTGTGTCTATTTAGCTAGTCTACCTCTCAGCATGAATGATGTCCCACACAAACATACTTGCATTCATATTTTAGCTCCGTGGGATTAAAATGGAGGCTCTGCTCTTTATGTTCAGTTGAGGCATCAGAGCTGCATGATGACTTTTTTTCCACTTAAGGTGAACATACTCAAGAGTTCATCAAACTAACTGATCAGCTGTGCTCGAACCAAAAATTTGTTTCGCCATCCTAGAGTTCACTGACTCAGTTACAGCTGTTTCCTGGAACAGGGTGCAGGTGAATGCTGCAAAAACCTGTGTGTGTGTGTGTGTGTGTGTGCTTTCTAAGGAGGAAACTAGTTAAACAACTGTATTTGCTTTCTCAAACATTTAAAAGGACCTGCCCTACACACACACACTTTAACAAGACTAAATGTACAGTCACACACACAGTTTCATACCACTGAAGAGAGAAGACAGAGAAGAACCAATGAATCAACTTCACAAGGACATGATGTAGACAGACAGACGTACAGAAAAACAGGTGTCTGTTATCATGTCCATCACTGTGAATCTGAAGAGGATCTTCAACCTACCAGGACGATCTGACAGAAAGGTCGAACTCTGCTTCAGAGGTCTGTAATGCACACCGACATTGTCTGCACACACCTTTGGACTCTTTGTCTCGTTAACTGAAACAGAAGTACGAGGACACGGGTGATCTGTTTTCCTGGTTTGCTTCACTGAACTCTTATTGTCTTACTATATGTATGTTAGCTTTATGTCAACATAGGTAAAATTAACAGTACCACACTAAAAATATGTCACTGTAAGTTCTACATAAAAGTACTGAAAGTATAAAAAATAAATCAGCAGAAAAGTGTTGTTTTACAGTATTATTGATTTTTAAATATGGATTTTATTGTGGTAGTAGATCAGTGCAGTGTTCATTCTCACTACTTTACATCCTTTTAGGTTGGTTAACCTTTAAAAATGAATTAAACATACCCTTCAATTCTGTGTTGTTGCAAAAAGAAACAAAAAGAAGAGTCGTGTTGACATTTGTGACTCTGACGTTAGAATGAAACTGTTTTAAATTCAGCCAGGACCTGATTCTGTCCTACTTCACTCCATCTGGAGGGATTTTGGTAAGATGACGAAGGGAAATTAAAAAAAAGTGAATTATTACTTTAAGACTGAATGTGTGTCGAGTTTTATGAAAGTCCATTAAGCTCAGAAATGTACTGGATGAATTACATTTTCACACAATGAACAAATAAGACTCAAATATGCAGCTCAGGTGATTAAAAATGATGTAGAAGCTCAAAGGATTAATACAATAATTACAATTAAAGAAGCATTAAACTACACAAGGATGATGTATATTGTTTACGGTCACATTTGCAATGGTTTTTAATCAAGCTCATCTAGTTTTTCTGATGACTTATCTGCTGTGGTCCAAAGCTAAACTTCAGAAGTAAAGCTTGTGCATTTAAAGTATTCACATATGACTGGCTGTGACCAGTATGCTATTATATACTAGTTTATTGCAGTATTTTAATTGATAAATTAAGGTGTAAGTAAAATTTTACTGTAGTTCAGATTTGTATGATCTTCATATTGTTTTCAAAATGGAACAATCTGATTGTTTTCTCATTCAAACAACTGATTTGGTTTGGTTTTGTAATAATTTATACTATGATGACAAATGTGTCTAAGTTATGCAAAAGCAAGTGAAAACGATTCATATTTTAAATTCATGAAAGTAGTTTATTTTTTAAAAAGGCAGAAAAACTACAACTAAGACGCTGAAGTCATGAAATTTGAGGCAGTTTTTGCACAAAATGTGACATGATTATTAAAATATTGCATAGTACATTTTAAATTGACTAGTCATTAAAGATGTATTTGTAGATGTTTTCAGGTAGTTTAATTCAAAACAGATTTAAGGTTAATTTAAGAGCACTTGATAGTTTCTAGGCAAAAAGCTATGAGGTACATTTCTGTCTGAAATGTTGCAGCTTAAAAGTATGAAAACGACTTTGTTCAGTTCCTCAAAAGGTTCTCAGCAAGTTACTGAATTAATTATTATTTATTTTTTTAAAGAAGCAAGAGTGGGGATATATAAATATAAAGCAAATAATAACAAATTATAACCATAAATCACATCTTTATCTTCATATAATACAGACAAGGCAGTATTGTTTCATCACTACGTTTAATTAAAAAAATTAATTTGGAGTAATTTGTCCACTGTGTTATTGAATGTCAACTCTACTTTGGTTGTTTGTGTTTAAACTTTCCATGTTTTAAGGAGTGTCTGAAGTCGGTTTAATCCACAGTTTGGTTAGTTTTACCGGGCCAAAGCATCACAATCTGTCTGTCTTTCCTGCAGGTTTCATCCATAAAACCAGAGTCCTGCAGTGTGAGAATGTGGCTATCTTCAATGAGGTCAGTGAAGCATATTATGCTACAGACATGCTCACATCAGTCAGAATGCATTTACCACTCTGCAAGTGTCAGCTGGATGTATTTCTATAAGCAGATTCTACATATGAACATGTACAATCCCTAACCAAGGGACAAGATTTTTGGTGCTGGAAGCCTTCTGGTTTCCATTTGCTGACCGTGTTCTGAGTGCTACTGACCAATTCAAGGTATTGGTTGCATTCAGGTAAATGGTCTATGCAGAGAACAAAAGAGGGATGACATTAGCAGAAATGCATAAGATAACCTACCTGCTTTTTAAAATATGTATCTGCATTTGTAAACAATAACTGGAGAACCGAATTGGAAATGTTGGTCTTTAGCGACACAGGAAACCCTGAAAAATGATCTGTTGCCTCCAGAGGCTGAAGTTAACAGGCTAGCTAACGTGTTCTCTTAATCCCCAGATGTGTGTTTACCCGATTAAACTGATGCCCTATCTACAAACTATAACCACAGACTGTGGATAAAAGATGGACCTAGCATGCAGGTCTGAAAATCAAACCCAGTTCTTTGAAATCTGCATTTTTCTCTAATGATCTGCAGGGGGCGACTCCTCTGGTTGCACAAAAATGTCAGACTGTATCTGTCTATGAGAAAATGACCCTAAATTGTATTTGAATTATGACCTCAGTTAAGACTTTCGTGAAGAGTTCCATCATTCATCTTCCACTTATCTGATTTGGGGGCATGGGGGCATGGGGGGGGCCTGGAGCCTATCCCAGCTGCCATGGGGGCAGAGGCGGGGTACACCCTGGACAGGTCACCAGTCTGTTGCAGGGCCAACACAGAGAGACAGACAAACATTCACACCTATGGGCAATTTAGAATCACCAAGTAACTTAACCCCTCTAACTGCATGTCTTTGGACTGTGGGAGGAAGCCGGAGTATCCGGAGAGAACCCACGCAGACACGGGGAGAACATGCAAACTCCACACAGAAAGGCCAGATGGATTCAAACCCAGGACCTTCTTGCTGTGAGGCAACAGTGCTAACCACTGCACCACTGTGCTGCCCTCTTAAAGAGTTTCTGGTCTCAGTTGCTAGTTTCAATTCTTCTAGTTTAAAGGGTATAATATAGCTGTAGTTGTGATGGAGAAGTTGGCACTGTGTAAACATGCTGCGTTCTCAGTTTCTTAAGTCCCATCCACAAGTTAGTCATGTCTGATTTAAAAAAAAAACAAAAAACAAGATGAGACCAGCCAAAATGCTAACTTAGATTTTACAAACAGGAGTCCACAAATCAAAGAGGGGCATCACTGGAGGCTACTGGTACTTTTTCATGTCAGTCTGGTGTTTAAAGAGGTGTCTGTTCAGATCGAAGTGGGGAGACTGGCCCTCATTTACTAATATGTGCATGGAGACATTCACTCACATGATTTATGCACAGATTTATGCATACACACTGTTAGTAAGAGAGGGCAATTGACATTTCAGATCACATGACCTTCATCATTTCTGTCTTGTTTTTGTGTGTACTTCTTTGTGTATCTTTGTCAGGACCAACTTGTGCCCCTTGAGGGTTGTTTGACAGTTCAGACTCAATCTTAAGGATACAGTGAATGGTTAGGGTGAGGGTCCTCACACAGGCAGAGGCGCCGTGTGGGTGTTGGAGCTGGTAGCTACTGCTGTTTGCCTGCTTCAGATTGAAACTATTTTAATTGAGCTGATATGAGAGTGTACCCCTCCTACAGTACACACACACAACCACTCCTTCAACACACACACGCCTGCTGTTGACGTGAATCCACTTTGATCTGCTGCACTCTATTAGCACAGATCTCCTGGAGGAAGAAAGATGAATCCATTCTCTTAAATTAATATTTTTTGCACAGGACTGATCCTACCAATAACAGCCTGGCTCAGGTCTGTCAGCTGGTTGGTTGGTCCACCACTCCCAGAAAACGAATCCTAGACTGAACTACAACAGTGAATTGAAAGTTTTGATTTGTACAAATGTCTCCACAAATTCTGCCTATATTATTGTGACATTTGGTGTGGACATCCATGATGCAGAGAGGCTGTATTGTTTAGTTAACGATGATTCATTTTCAGGGATGTACCAGATTTGTGTGTATAAATGTACGAGAATTCATAACACACGAGGTGTCCCATTCTGGTTCAACACAGTGGACAAAACAGGCTGACTGAGAAACTTCTGCAGAGATGCTTTGCTGCTCCATGAATTGTTCATGACATACAAGGAAGACAAGAACATTTTAGTGCACAGAGGCAGAAAACACTTTTTTTTTTAAAGAAACAAACAACATCAATTATACATTCTGAGTATCAAGAAGGCAACAGGGCACCTTTTCTAGTTATTTATGGTTTGCAGAGTGCAGAAGGCTGCAAGAAAAGCCATCAGACTGAACTTCTTAAATGGGGGTGGCATAGGAAACACGTGTTGACCATGAGAAATCAGAAATAAATACAAACCAAAAATATTCAGTGGGTTTTAAGTATTTTAACTGAGGACAGACCAGCTTTAGGATATGTCACTGCCCAGTAACAATATGGTGGCCACATTTAAGCACAGCTTCACCCATGAGGTAATAGTGCTAACAACATAAAAGATGTTTACAATATTTTTTATTCTATTTTTTTTTATTTAAATATTATTTTCATAGGGAGGCTGTGGTTTAACATGTTTCCAGTACAGAGCATGACACTCATGTGTTGTACAGAAAGCTGCTAATTTCCAACCCATGCCCCAAGTTGGGTTTTTACATCCACAATACATAAATCTAATTTTAAAATATTCAGTGACATAAAACCATAATACACTATGGATACTACAATAAATACACATTAATTGGGGAAAAATATAGAACACTACTGAAATGCACATAAGATACAATATGATTCCTAAAAATATTAATAAACATATAAAAAAAAGTATAAAGTATAAAATTGAAGTGTAAATAATTAATAATTAGCTGCAACTCTGATTTGCTTTCAACAAATCAGAGCTGCAGGATTCATCCAATAGGAATATGGCTAAGATCCTCTTAGCCATATTCCTGCCAAGTAGGGATTTAGAAAATTAATGGAGAATAATGAAATTTGCCATCACAATATAAAAATCAACCACTTGCTGAATGGATTTGTTCTTATGTTGGAGAAATACAATCACATCATGCAAAATACAAGTTTATGGTTCCTAATGATGCTGAAAATATCAGAAGCACATGCCAACATTTCCAGAGAGTAGGATTCATTTCGTCTGGTGTTTGCATTTTCTCACTTCAGCAAGAAGTGCCTTCATTTCTTTCATTACATCACCTCCTGTTTGTTGACATAAATGCTGCCATCAGATAAAGTAATACAGGAACCTCTGCGTGACGTGACCATGAGTATCTGACTATATGTTTCTTTGCTAGTGAGTCAGGCAGCTGTTTGTTCTTCAGGTGTGTCCAGGTGAGTGTATGTGTGCGTGTCTACCACACCATGATTACCGGCTGAAGTGGAAAATGAGCGGTTCCTTCCTGGATCTAGATCGAACTTTTCTATTTGTTTAGAGCTCAGGTTCTTTGGCATAACAATTACAGGATGTCAGGGCTGAGAAATTTAAATTATTAGCATTTAAAGTAAAACCTGAACTTGTGCAAATAAGTCGAGCTCAATAAATGTGAATCATGATCAATGATGAATCCAGACAGATTTGTTATGAAGTTTTACACAACAGATTTGTAAACCAAGAATATGAAGAGGATTTGGCACAAAGTTCAAATAACTACTGTGTTACTAAAGCTCTGAACTGAGGTCAGTCATCTGAATTCAGTGAAGAAGTTATGCAAAAAAGGATTTTTGAACTCTGCATCGTGCCACACCGTAAAACTGAAAAAAAGAGAACACGCTCATTCAAAATGTTTGTATATTTTAACCCGTGTGTGTGTGTGTGTGTGTGTGTGTGTGTGTGTGTGTGTGTGTGTGTCTGCTCGCGCTTGCAGCATTTCCGTTGGCCTCACTATGGTAAAGAGATCAGTACTGAAGTTTTGACTGTCAGCGTTTACAACTGCAGTAAATTCTTCTCCAACAGGTAACACACACATTCACACCTCTATCACTGGCAGAACTTGCATCAACACAATGCATCACCCAGCACCTTAACAAAACCTTCATCATCACATCTTATTATTAATTTGTGTTCATGAAATATTAATTGGATTAAAATAAAAATGTAAACTTGTACTAACGTGTTGCACAAATGTGTCAGATCACTCGTTCTCCAGTTTAGCTCATCCAAACATGTTCAGTTGGGACAGGGGTGAAACCTTGGTGAGTTTATGGGGTGCTTATCATTATGTTGTGGCTCCTGGAAATTGTTACACCTCCACCTTCATAAAGGGCCTTCTAATTCCTTCAATGCACCTCAAGGAAATGAGGAACAATTAGGGGGAAAGTTTCCAGGGGTGCTTATAGCAGAGAAACACAGGTGTCTCTCACACATCCCTGCTTGGAGGATCTAATAACATAGATTGTATACACAGAAGTGATCATATTTGGATGAGAGCGTGGAGCGCTAAGTTATCAGCAAAGTCAAAGCCTGGTTAGCATCCTGCATCCATAATCTGTGCAATAAAAAGACACAAATATCTGCTAATTAGTTCAAAGTGACAGATTAACGGTTGGGCTGTTACTACAGCTGAATAGACAGAAAGCCGTATTTTTTGTCAGATTTAAAAAAATTCCTCCAACGGCACAAACACAGTGCAGAGGTCCAGCTCCGTGACTCTAGTTAGTGGAGGTGAAGCCTGGCAGACAGCGAACTCTTAATAAAAAATGGCTAATTTATCAAAAGAACTTCAAGCACCATACAGTTGATATGAAGGGGAGATTACGGTGGCCCTGAGAGGTCAAATGCACTGCAACTTAAGAAAACACCAGTAAATAGAAAAATCCTGCAAAAGCACACAAGACACAACGGAAGTTGAATAAAACACAACGGAAATAGAAAAAAACAAAATCTCACAAAACACAACGGAAATGTTTCTGGGGACACAATAGCGTGATGGACCAGCTTTGGAAGCGACAGAAACCAAAACACGTGAAGGATCTCACAGAGACACGCTTAAAAGAAGCAGAAGGTTCATCAGTGTTCATATAATACTGTAGATACATGTTTGCTATTAGACGTTTACTGTCAGCTTGTCACTTCCACAGCTGGTTTTTTCTATTTCCGTTGTGTTTTGTTTGCTTTTGCAGGATTTTTCTATTTGCTGGTGTTTTCTTAAGTTGCAGTGCATTTGACCTTTCAGGGCCACCGTAGTGAAATACCTGCACTTGGTTCTAAACATACTTTTTAATGCTGTGAAGTTGGATATTTTAACATGGGAGTCTATGGGAATTTACTCATTTTTTTGGAGCCAGCCTTTGTTTTTCAGCCTTGCTGGTTGCTCCTTGACTAAGATGTGAGAAAAATGAAAAGACTTTTTGTCATAATGAAAAGCAACCCTGGTGTAGGAGTCGGAGAGTAGAAAGAAAAGGTTCAGTTTTGACATACATTTTTACTTTCTAAATTGTAGTTTTAAGCGCAAATACAAAATTCTGTCGTATAAGTTATACTGAAAGTTTGTTTGTTGTTGTAGACTACTTGGTAAGCTGATTATCAGCCTCCAGCATGTTGTGACTTCTGGGAGGTTGGTAGTACGGGAACCGCTCACCGATGCCAACTACAGCCTGACTGATGTGAGGACACACAATCACACACCATGTTGTATCAGAGAGTCTGGATCACCTTTGGTTACCTTTCTTTCTTTCTGTAGATCTATATAGAGCTGGAAATTCGGTTTCATCCACTTGAGGGAACAGCAGGAACCTGGGATGGACTTGACTTCCTGAGCACAGATGAAGACAAGGATGAGTAAGCAACCTATGCTGAACTGAAAAATCTGATTTTTTTTGTTTTCTTTTTTTGTTCTTATCCACTGTGAAGGCCTGTTTTGTAAAAGTGGCCACTGCAGGATGTTTTTAGCATAACTAGTTTTGCACAGAATGTCAGTTTGTTTGTCGTTTTTTCATCCTCAGATCAACTCTGGTCATCAGAAATGAAGGATTTGGTGACACTGTTGGGTGAGAGTTTACATCACTTACACAGTCTTTTAATTCAGTGATTAATGGTGAAAAGGTAATATTGGCAGAGCTGAGCAGCCAGTGAGGAAAACACTCGAATCAATACAGGAATCATCTGACCAACACATTCTCCTCATGTAGCCAAGTTGCATATTTCAAGTTGTAAGAGGTGCAAGATCTGCTGATGAAGAAAACCTCTAGAAAAAAGCTTGTAATTCAATAAAAATGTCTGAAATCCATGGTAAGAATGAGCGTCCACTGTGAAGTCTGGGCTAAGAGGAGAAAAGAGGTAAAAAAAAAAAAAAGGAAAGTTAACTAAGTTGCTCTGTTGTACATAGAATAAAGTTCTTATTCATCATACAAGCTCTGATCAAACAAACAGTCAATTTACAGTAAAGTCTTTTTTTTTGTTTGTATGGCTCAATATCACCCAGAAAGATTTAATGGTCTTCACTGGCATAACATATTAGAAACAAAAGAAAAAAGAAAAAAAATGATATATTAAAACAGACAAATAAACAAACAAACAAACAAAGAAACAACAAACACAAAACACATTTAAAAAAGAGAGATGTGCAGAAAGAAAACAAACTCAGGCATGATGATAAAATGTAATGATTGGTTGATCCATCCATCCTGACCCCTCCCTGTGTGGGAGTCATGGATCTACAATAACCTTATCTTACTCATTTTTATAGGTTAGCTTTCCCTTAATCTTTCCCTCATCATTTTGAGCCATCGTTTACAATGTGTGACCCTATGGTTGATTATGTGTCTGTATGTTGGAACATGTATATTTATCTTTAATGTGTGGCTTTTATTCAAACTGTGAAGCACCCTGTAACCCTGTGTTTTAAAAAGTGCTATACAAATAAAGTTATTATTATTATTATTATTATTATTATTATTATTATTATTATTACTGGGATGGACAACTGTAATAAATTCCACGATCTCTTAAATTAATAGAATATGTAGTATTGAGGCACTTACTCTACTGATTCCAGTGCTTTTCTCATGAGTTTCACCTTGTATATTGTTTACCTCATACTGTGGCACAGGAATGTGAGTGTTTTCCTCGGATATGCTTACATTTATAAAACCATGGCAAGTCTCTCTGATCATTCACTGGGTCTCATTCTAGTTCACGCCTGTACACTGCTGGAATGAGTTTCCCTGTAAATCATGACTGAGTTTGTTGCTGAGTCTTTCAATTTTCCCAGCCAGCGGACTGTCAGCCGCCTCGATCAGCGGGACAAAGAGGCTCGGCGTCTGGGGCAGAGTTTGCTTCCAAGGGAGGATGAAGACGATGATGATGATGATGATTATGATGATGACGTGATGGACATGGAGGCTTCTAACATCATCTTTACTTCTCTGCTGAGGTAAGTCTGGTTAGCTGTCTATTTGATTCTACCTGTAACTCACCTGAGTGAAGTTAAACTGTCCTCTGTCTGCTGTTTAATGTGTGTGTGTGTGTGTGTGTGTGTGTATGCGTGTGTGTGCAGTCGTTGCAGGCCGCTGTCTAAAAGTTCTGTTGCAGCAATGCC
>VUQS01048693.1:0-12082 GCA_015108495.1 Heterochromis multidens | reverse complement strand
CAGAGTCCAGAGCTTCCAGGTGAGTTCATTCATCTATTTATTTCTGAGGCTGGCATTCACAGGCCAGGTGGTTAAGTCAGGGATATCAAACATGTGGTATGCGGGCCACAACCTGCCCTCAAGACCGGTCCAATATGGCCCACTGCATGGAGGCACAATTTTGGGACTGTATTTTAGAATATTAGAATATTCTAGTCATTGTCAATTTTACGGGCTTTTTACTGACAAAGACATTATCCATGACCTGCTAACCACACTGAAGTAAAGTATCAGCTAATGAGTTTGAGCAGTTTTTATGTAATGGTTTTACTGGTCTGGCTACCTTGACACCAAAATGGGATGCATATAGCCCATGAACTAATAGAAGTTTGACACCCCTAATTAAGTAATCTTTCCTCTGTACCTTGGCATCTTGAGGTATCTGGAAAAGCATTAATTAAAGGATGAATAATCAATCTCATTTCTACAGTCACTGGTCTAGAGTCAGAGAGACATATAAAATCCTATTAAAGTACTTACAACCACATTTGTGGTAGATCTCACTAATGTTCACTATTGCAGCTGTTAAAAACTACAGTGCATCCGGAAAGTATTCACATGAACTCAACTTTGAGTGTCATGGCAAACGCTGTGAATACTTATGTACATGTTATATTTTTGTTTTTTATTCTTAATAAATTTTCAAAATTTTCAAAATTTGTAAAATTTTGAGGTGAACAATGAATTTAATCCATTTTGGAATAAGGCTGTAACATGACAACATGTGGAACAAGTGAAGCACTGTGAATACTTTCTGGATGCTCTGTATTTGCTCTAGCAGCTTAGTAGCAAAGAGCAGAGGGACACAGTTTGCAGTTAGCTGGTGAAGATAGTGAAGATTTAGCTGCTAAAGAGCTAAATATTTTCCTCTGACGAGACCAAAAGGGAGTTAAAATGGGGAGTATTAGACCTCCATTCGTCAGGTTGCAACACACTGTACGCAACTTCTGGAAGTGTAAATAGTGTTAATGTTGTGTTTACAACTTATTTTAACTTGTGTCATGCACATCAGGTGTTTTTAGATGTTCCTTTAGATAAAGTCAGCCGACAGACCTGTAAATCATTCAGTCTTCTACTGTTACACATTATAAAGACCATAAAGCTCAATATTGTGTGTTTGTGTGTGTGAATGTGTGTGTGTGTGTGTGTGTGTGTGTGTGTGTGTGTGTGTGTGTGTGTGTGTGTTTACAGGTAAACGTGAACATCCTCGAGGCTCAGAAGCTGGTTGGAGTGAACATCAACCCTGCAGTTTTCATCAGAGTGGGAAACCAGAAAAGACACACGGGGACACAGAAATCCACCAACTGCCCATTCTACAATGAGGTAACGCAGAGTGGAGATAACAGCAGAACACAGTAGAGTCCATTACAGCTGTTTACCACTCCTCTTCTGCTCTTTCAGAATTTCCAGTTTGACTTTCAGGAGGCTGCGCAGACGTTCCTCGATAAAGTCATAGAGATAAAGGTCAGTTCTACTGAGTTTTCCTTTCTGTTTCTAATGCTGTTGCCATGGTGACAGACCTAAGGGTGTGGCCTAAGTGAACACCTGTGATGTTACCTCCTATCAGGTGTTCCACAGACGGACTCTGGCCTTCCTGATGACCCACATTGGAACCTTTAAGATTGACATCTCCACCGTGTACAACCAGCCTGGTACCAGTACTTCTCATAGTGTGGCACTCTGATCTGACTACTGCAGTACTCACTGACCTCTTGCCTCTCTGCCTCTCTAGACCATCGCTTCTACCAGAAGTGGGCTCCTCTCACCGACCCAGCAGATACAAGGTCAGGGATTAAGGGTTATGTCAAGGCCAGCCTCAATGTGCTAATGAAGGGGGATACTCTGAGCATGCCCAGTCTGCCACCATCCTCCTCATCTGGAGCCAGTGAAGACATTGAAAAGTTGGTACTAATACATTATCGGTATCATGATTAGTCCCAATATCAATAATAATCATTACCATTAGCATAAAAAATGTAAAGAGGACCTATTATTTAGGTTCTAGTTCGATACTTTCATTGTTATGCAGCAATTCATCATCTGTCTGAAACAAGCAGTTTTAGCTCCCTTCACCCTCCCTTCTTATTGGTTGCCCCTCATAGGCAAAAGGTTTGAACAGCAGGTGGGTGGAGCTTCTGTGTTCACAGACGGAGCTGTGTGCAGGAAATGATTGCATTGCTTGCTCTCTGCTGCTTTCACTGACATCATGCCGAGCCAGCATGTCGTTGAGCTCATCTGGCTCATGATCCATCACAATTCACAGTTTATTGCCTGTGAAACGACAAACAGTGACAGAAAGTAAGACAAAAACATAATAGCTACCCTTTAATAAAATAAAACAGATGTGAAGGCAGAAATTATGAATCAGCCACCTCAGCCCTAGTAGCCCCCCAAAATCAAGTGTGGGCATGAAATGAACCAACACCACCTCATTGTTCTGGATAATTTACCTAATGGAAGCACTTAAATATGAAATAATAGAGGTTCTAGGACTGAGCCAAGGTGAACTCCAAATAAATTCATGGGGTTCAGTATCTTTCCCAAGGACATTCCAACATACAGTACAGAGGAGCCTGGGATCTAACCACGTTATTTGTTCTTAAACTTCAGTATTAACCTGCATTTTGATGACATGATGACATGGGATTACCTATCTCATTAGTAATTTTGTTCTTTATTCTAAAGGGTCCAATATCAGTTATTAACATCTGTTCAGCAGTTCTAACTATTAGCTTATGGGTGTATCAAATCTCAGCAAATCAAATAAGCAGATCTAGTTTGTGTGAACTACCTAATAAATCCTGGATTAATAAAAACATACACCACATATAATCCACAGGTTGTGATGTTGGGCTTTTCTTGCAGGAACTTGCTGCTTCCCCGTGGCATGCCTTCTGAGCGCCCCTGGGCTCGGTTCCGTGTCCGGATCTACAGGGCCGAGGGTCTGCCCACCATGGAGGCAGGGCTAATGGCCATGATGTCTGTCACTGACAGGGCGGTATTCATTGACCCCTATGTGAAGGTGACCTTTGCTGGCCAACAGGTACTCAGAAATATATAGAGATATATGCAAATGTTGTTTGGCATCACACTGAGTGCTGGTTCGGCTTGTGCACCAAAATTTAGTTTCTGCTCTTGTGACATCTGCAAAAAGAAAAAAAAAAAAAAAATGCAAACAAGATCTTCACTAAGAGGCTTTTTCTGTTCAAAGTTCAGTTCTAGAATTAAAGTGGACCGATTATGCTCATTTCCAGCTCCATATTTATTTATTCTTGGACTTTGCTAGAGTAGCTTTGGAGTACTGGGCCTTTGTGCAGCCCCTCAGTTTTTTCAGTCTGTAAAAAGCTGCTTTAGCTCCTCCCCTTTCAAGCCAACTTTCTTCTGATTGGCTGACCCTCACAAACATAAGGTCTTGACAGGAGGCAGGTGGGGCTTTCATTCTGCCAAAGCTGTGTGGCTGAGATGACCATATTAGGGACGTCCCCTCTGACTGAGTAAATGCTGATACTGAGCGTTTACAGCAGTCTGAGGCCTGCTTTTGGCTTGCAGGGATTCTTTTTAAGTTCTATTATTTTTTAGTTTTTGTTTTTGATAACTATGCTTGGAGTTGTCACTTATTATAATCTTGCTGTGTGTCTGCTGTCAGGGGGAAACATCAGTCGCCACTGCCACCAACTGTCCAGTCTGGAACGAGGAGATCTCCTTCATTGAGCAGTTTCCTCCTCTGGCTCAGCGAATCAAAGTTCAGGCCCTCGACGACTCTAAGATGGGAGACATCGCCCTGGCAACTCACTTTCTTGACTTGCAGCAGATTTCTGACCCCACCAGGAATGGTACGGCCCCAAAATTACACTGTCTTAAGTGAAACAACACATAATATTTATTTTAAACTCTAATTCTGCTAAAGTTTGATGAAAGACCTGAATCAAATCTTAATCTGCAAAGAGAACCAGGTATTCATCACTTTAACATTTCCTGCTCATATCTACATTTGTGGTAGACTCAAAGCATCAAACGTCTTCCAAAGTAGAGGCAGCTATGATCACTGAGTAAAAATCGTATTATTGTTCAAATAAAAGTGTTTTAGCAAAGGAGTAAGTATCTCTCAAATTTTGGTTTTGTGCCTTTTAAATATAGTCAACTTCACATTTGAGACACTGACATTATTTGAAAAATATGTTTTTTATTTGTTAATTAATTGAAACAGTAGAATTTCCATCCATCTTTTGCCTGCAGGGTTTAACCCCACTTTTGGCCCAAGTTGGGTTAACCTTTATGGCTCTCCTCAGAACTCCACGCTCGGAGATGTCCACCAGGTAAACTGCACCCAGCCAAACTAGCAGTAACTCCATGTTTAAGACACTTTTTTGTTTTCTTCCTGAAAATAAGATAAAGATCAATATCTGTTATCTGCCTCATCCAGCAAGCTTAGTTTAGACTAAAGGCTAAAAAAAAGATGGAAAGACTTTATCTAAATATAACAAAATCTCCTCTACCACCTCTAAAGTCCCCCCAATAAATAAAGTTTTCATTGTTGATTGACTGCAAAGGCTCCTGGACCTCGTTTATTAACAGATTAAACAAAATATAAAATGCTTATTAATAAGTGTTGGAAGTACTGGTAGGTGGATTTTGTTGCCCTTGGACAGAGTAATGTTGGCTGCTTCCAACTATTAACAGTTTTTAAGCTAAGCTAAGCTAACCAGTTGCTGGAGAGTGGTATGAGTAATTTTTTTATCTACCTCTCGTGAAGAAAGCACATAAAATGTTTTCCAAAAATTTAATTCAATCTTCAGGCATCTTATGGAGTCATCTACAGTAAAAATATGTATCCTGTGCAGGCTTAAAATAGACTAAACTAGAAGACTTCACACTAATTTGTCACTCTTTTCTTCAGGCTTTGAATGAGGGTCTGGGTGAAGGAATCTTCTACCGTGGCCGAATCCTCCTCGCTCTCTGCATGGAGGTTTATTCTTCCCCCTCGGCCGTCACTGCAGACACAGGCTCTGCCGCCTTGGGAAAGGTACCCAAGGAAACTTAAATTTATCAGCAATATTTTCTGTTTCACTCTAGTCAGGATTTTGGACCTCAACAACAACAGCATGTAACACAATCTTATTTAATTTTAATTTTAATGCCGGCCTGATTTTTGCACCTCTCACATCATCTTATCAAATCATTTATGACCTTACTGACTCATTTGTGAATCTGTATTTTGTCCTGAAAGGTGAAAGGAGCACTTGGTAAGCTGGGATCGAGGAAGAAAAGGAGCAGTAAAAAAGAGAAGAAGGAAGGTGAGTCTGCTGAAACTGAGGGAGAAAAATTAAAATAAAGTTTAAACTTCCAAGGTACATTTTGTCAAGAAAAATCAGGTCATTAGGGATGAAAGGGGACCTTTCCCAGTCATCTGACCTTATTATATGAAACTTGTTTGATGTGAGCATCCACCACGCCAACATTATATATACAAGAAATTAAAGAAAAGCACAGTAGATTTTATCTTTTAATAATTTTATCTTTCTTTCTTTACTCTGAATAATAGTGGCCTATGGCAAATAGTACAGTTAGGATAAATAATATACATCAGTTTCAGTTTATACACTGTTAAAGAAGTGCAGAATAAAGGAATCCACTTGGTTTGTTTCCTTGTTGTTACAGTAGCATCTCAGGCTGCGAGTGGACCTGACGAGTCAGGGGAGGCGGGTGTTGAGGTACCAGAGGCTGCAACTGTGGACATCGAGGAGATCCACCCTCTCCCTGAGGTGAGTACCAATTACACTGTGATGGCTGAGATTATATTACATTTTTTTTTTTTTTTAAGTTTGTAATAATTCTGTTTTCATTTAACACTGAGATCAAACATTTTCTTTCCTCATTGTTTTTCTTTTCTTTTCTGCTGTTCCCTTCTCTGCATGTCTGTTCACATATGTAGAGAAGGGAACAGTACACTATGCAAAATTGACACTAAAAGATCTGTTTACTTTCTCACCCTGGAACAAGTACAACTAAAATCTAACTTAGCAGACAGAGGAGGGATGCTGAATTTATGTTTATATACGCAAAAGCTTTTTACATGCAACTTCTATGGTGGCCCTGAGAGGTCAAATGCACTGCAACTTAAGAAAACACCAGCAAATAGAAAAATGCTGCAAAAGCACACAAAGCACAATGGAAGCTGAATAAAACACAATGGAAATAGAAAAAGTGCATCACAAAAGTTACAAAAAAAAAACAAAAAAAAATCACGAAACAAAACGGAAGTGTTTCTGGGGGACAATAAAAGTGACAGAACAGCTGCGAAGGTGACAAGCTAAGAGTTTAAAAAAAAATGCTTCTTTATTTACAATTCAACTCTGGTCATACAAAATTCTGTTGGCAACAATGTAAAAAAGGCAGAAAATACAGAAAATAACAGTAAACAGCTGATAGAAAACATGTATCTACAGTATTATATGAAAAATGTGATTAAAACACACATTACCTGCATCTTTTTCACAACACTGATGAAACATTTGCTTCTTTTAAGCGTGTCTCTGTCACTTCCGCTGCTGGTCCGTCATGTTATTGTGTCCCCAGAAACATTTCCGTTGTGTTTTGAGAGTTTGTTTTTTTCTACTTCTATTGTCTTTTATTCGGGTTTCTTTGCGATTTGTGTGCTTTTGCAGTGTTTTTCTATTAGCTTGTGTTTTCTTAAGTTGTAGTCCGTTTGACCTCCTAGGGCCACCGTAAACTTCTTTAAAAGTTGAAATGTGATTTTATTTATGCCAGTGTTAAACAACTGTTAAATTGTTGGGAATTTTCTGCCCACCACTTTCAGGCAGTCAAATAAAATCTTGGAAGGATAATCAATATGCATAGTTGAGACAATAAATATATTTAAAACATTGTATCACCTGCCTGAGTGAAAAGGTGTACAATATAAGAAACATGATGCACTGAAGTTGGAGATAGGTAGCTCAGATTTTCTTTTTCTTTTCCTTCTTAGGGTTTCCTGGGACAGAAGGAGGAGTTTCTGCTGTTTGCATCTCTGTTTGAAGTCACAATGATGGACCCATCTGTAGGAACCAAACCAATAACCTTTGAACTCTCCATAGGTAAGTGGTGTATTCAGTGTGCAGAATTAGGGAACTACTGGTTTAGTCACTGTGGGGCTGCAGTTAGAAATTATCTTCATTGTCAGTTTATTTAATTATTATTTTCTCTTAGTAAATTGTTTATGTCAGAGATTGAGTCAAATCCTGCAAATTGATAGCTAGACAAACTTACTATGGTTGTGAGGAAGAAAACACAGGTCGCAAGCCAAGTCATTCAGTGCCTCCTCTGGTTTTGGCTGCCTGGGGCTCAGATGTCACATTTTATTTCCAACCGTGAACCCTTGACCTCCAGCTACTGATGTGTTTCTGACAGGGAATTATGGGAAAGCGGTACAAGTTAGGAAGTCAAAGAAGAAGCAGAGCAGGGAGGAGCTGAGAAGGAGCAGAGAGGATCTGAGCGAGGAGACGCAGAATCTGTTAGATTCAGAGGATGAGCTGGACAGAGAGGAGGTCCAAAGTCCTGAACCTGAGAACAGATCTGTGTCTGCTGCCATGAGACCCCGGCCCACAGAGTACAGCAGGTAACTACTGCCCTCTTATAGATAACTAGAACACAATTCATCTCACAATTCTCTTAGTGACACAAGGTAAGGAAGACTTGGAGCAACCCAAGAACCTCTAAGAGGATTCCTGGATTGTGCCTTGGAAAGTCTGCTGCAATTACACTTGTACCAAGTCAACTTTAGAGACTTTAGAGGGGCAGTGTTGGAAAAAGTCTTCCCATCGTTTGGTCATCTCTAGGCAGAAGTAATAACGAAGAGTTCATTCTTTAAATACTATAAACCTCTGCAACACATTAACTGAGTTAAGCAATGAATAGTGTTTATGCATGTAGCCTATATAATTCACTATCATCCCATGTCTTCAGATGATCACCCCCATGTTTTTCCAATACTTCTGTGGTCCATATAAGGTTGTTTATATGTGACCCCAACATGACTTACAGACCATGCGGACCTTCTGTTTGGATTTCTCTACTGGCCTCTTAGGTCTTTCCAGTGTCTTCAACTTCATCCCCCCTTAGTGAAATCAAAGCCTTGTTTGTTTGTCTGGAGTCAGTTTGAAGACCACAGCTTTCGTCTCTATCAGGCTAACTGGCTGAGCAAGATGGCAGACAGGCTGGTGAGACTCGATGGATTTCCAGTTTCAAAAATAAAATAACGCGTGTTAAGTAATGCATACAATGTCATCCGTACTGCTCCTCTCTCCTCTTTTAGGAGATTGGTCTCAATGAGGTGGAAAAACTTCTGAGGAGGCCGAGGAGTAAAGCGAAGGAGCGTTTGGACGAGGTGCTGCTGGAGCTTGTGGTCTCCTGCAAGTCAGTGTCCTCCTTCTGAAAGCTGCATTAGAAATAGTTCAGTTTGGTTTGTTTTGATTTGATTTGATTTGATTTGTCTTTTGGTCCGTCCCCTTTTCTGGTGTCCTCCCTTCTTTCTTTCTGCAGACAGTTCAGTGCTTTCTCAGACAGGAGATCTCAGTCTCGTCCCAACAACCTTGATAAATACAGAAGGAACTTCATCAAGAAGAATTTGGTGAGTCTGTTCCCAGCTCTTTCTTTCTATCCATCACCATCTACCTGTCTGTTTCTCTCTGTATGACTGAACGTCTTACTTTGTCCAGATCCTGCTGGCCAGGCAGGCAGTCAGGGCCAGGCGGAGGATTACCAGACGGAACGCCAAACAGCGGTTAATGGAGAGCAAGAAACTCCTCAAGAAGCTCCGCCTACTGGCTGTAGAGGTCAGAGTTCAAAGAGAGTTCACCAAAAGTCATCAAAGAGAAAATCAAAAATTGCTGTATGTACAGTTTGTCAGAGGTCTGACATCTCCTGCCCCCACTGTGCTCTCTTCAGCCCCAGAGTACCATCCCAGATGCTTTTATATGGTTACTGAGTGGAAACAAGCGATTAGCTTACATCAGGATCCCGGCCTACTCCATCCTGTTCTCATTGGTGGAGGAGCAGAGGGGGCGGGACTGTGGCAAAGTTAGCACTCTCTACATGAAGGTAACCATTCTGTCTCGAAAATCATCAGTGAGGCCCATCATAATTGAATTTAGTTCAGTTCAACGTTATTAATACCATTAGAGCCAGTTTGTTCTGAAACGAACTGAAGACCAAAAAATTAATAAATGAAACCACACATGAGGTGAAATAAAGTGAAATATATATATAAAATACATAAAGTGAAATAAAATCTGTCAAAATCTAATGTTAGTTGAGTAGATAAAGTAACAAAAGAAAACAAAATAGGTACATTAAAGAAATAAAACAATAAAAAGGGCAATCCATTTGCAGAAAGGATGAATAAAAGTTACTTTTACAGGCAGGTAAAGCACAACAACGCCCTGATAACAGCACAGAAAATTCACCTCCTCTCACACTCATGCTCTAAAATCACTGATGTTTGCTGTTCCATCAGATTTATCTTTCTGTCCTTTTAGTCTCCAGGAGGTCCAGCAAGTGAGATCTTTGCGAAGCTTGAGGTCTACCTGTGGCTTGGTCTTACCAAGTACAGCAAAGAGGTCATCAGCTCCCTACCTGAGGACTTTGTGCCGGTCTATGAGGAGGACGTGGGCGAGGAGGAGGAGCAAAAGGGGCTTGTCGTCACAGGGGGGAGAAGGAAGCTTCCTGTTGGACTGTCCTGCCAAGGTGAGTCAGCTGAAACTGCTGCGTGGTGGTGGAAGCATGGCATCCAGGGGAAAAAAACCCCAACTTTTTTAAAACCTTATTTTGGGTCAAAGTCAGCAAACTTTTTCAGGTTTTTCATGCTTTTATAATAACTGCCTGAACAAGTTTTGAGATGGCTGTTGAGCTGCCACAATCCTTCTAGGCTTCTAGGAGGACTTTGGCATGGCCTCCTCACAGATTAATTTCTCAGGACTTAGAATAAATGCAGACATTTGTACTTCAGAATAAAAGCTGTGGGTCAGATGAATACAGATCTCTCTCTCTCTGCAGACCGTAGGTACTACCAGCTACGATGTCACCTGTACCAGGGGCGTGGCCTGATGGCTGCAGATGACGATGGCCTGTCAGACCCCTTTGCTAGGGTGGTCTTCACTACGCAGTGCCAGGTCACAAGGGTACATACAACAGGTTTAACAGTTATAAGTAAAACATTTCAAATGTGTACACATTCACTCTACCCAAGAGTTAGCAAAATAAATTCCTCTTTCAAAATAAAATTATTTTTGAGACTGAAATGGACTAAAATGAGAATTAACGATGACAAAAAAAAGGTAATCATTATTGGGTCTTACTTTACATTTACCTGTCACTAAAGTCATCTGTGTTAGTCTATTTTTTTTTTTTTTACATTTTCCATACCAGCATAGCATCTTTTATTAGAGCTTCCCACCTTGCAAACAAAAGCCCATGACTTTCAAACTTCACACCCTCAGTTTGCCATCCTGAAGCCCACAGAGGCTGTGATGCACTGTTTTTCGTCATGTTCAGATGTTGCCAGACACACTCTCTCCTGCCTGGTGTGAGTGCTTGGTATTCGACAGAGTTCTGCTAGAGGGAACCAGAGAGGATCTCCAACAGGACCCGCCCCTCATCATCATCAACATCTTTGACTATGATGCTGTGGTAATGTTATTTTTATAAAATGTTATCTGACACCCAGTGAGAGCTCTTCTACAACTTTGATTGGTAGGAAACTGTGTTGGTTTAAACATTAGTCCAAATAATCAACAACTGTACTAGAAAATATCTGGTTACTTAATAACAAAGTTGATTTACAAGCAACAAAAAAATAAAAATTCAGATAAGAACTTCAAATTCTCAAGGTACATTTTGTCAAGAAAATTCAGAGCTCATTATAGAGATTATAGGGTATCAATATGCTTATTTACAGCTCCATAATTTTCTACTTTGGCTCTACTAGAGGAGCTTTGCATGATTGACAGTCCAAAATAAGCTTTATTTCTCTTATACTCGGCCTTGCTCCAGCACCCTGCTCATCTGCTGTCTGAAACAAACCTTCACGCCTCATTTTAAGCCACCTTTCTACTGAGTAGCTGCCCCTCTCAGCCAATCAGTAAACAGAAGATGACTATACCAGGATATCCTTTCTCACCAACATAATGCTTCTCCAAAAGTAGCTAAAACTGTCTAATACCAGGCATTTATGGCAACCCAAAGTCGAGCTTTTAGCGCACAAGCATTAACTTTAGCCATGTGTAATAGAAACATTAACATTGTAACAGTGGCACAAAATAAGGAAAGACATAATAGGTATACTTTAGTGATCCAGTAGGTAAGAGCTAAACATGTTTCTGCAGTGGTAATCAGTCTTTAAATTCTTGGTTAGTTGTGACAGAATTTAACAGCTTTCATATGGTTTTTTTTTAATTAATGGCAACAACAAATTTTCATCTCCTTATTTGGACTCTAACTGGCTGCTTCTCCAGAACAACATTACCTCTGGCTCGCTGTCATTTTTGCATAGTGAATACCAAACAAAACATGATTTATCCAGAGTAGGAAGCAGGTGGAAGAGAGCCTGGAGAGGTGGAGGTATGCACTGGAAAGAAGAGGTATGAAAGTCAGTAGAAGCAAGACAGAATCTGTGTGTGAGTGAGACCTGCAATGATGAATGGTTTGGAAATGGTGGCACTAACAACAAGAAAGGTGGTAGAGGACATGCAGAGGTTTGGTGTGACAGAGGAGGATGCTAGGGATAGGGTGAGATGGGGTTAGATGATCTGCTGTGGTGACATCTAATGGAAGCAGCCACAAGAAGATTATTTAAAAAAAAAAAAAAAACTTATAATAAGTTGTCCCATTGTCTGTTTATTATTAAAAGAAAATATTTTAAATAAGAATTCTAACCAGTGACACTGTTGTCCTCTACATCTGGCTCCTGTTTCTGTGTGTGTGTGTGCTCAGGGTGGTCCGAAGCCTCTGGGCCGAGCTTTTGCTGAGCCAGAGTTTAAAACTGTGGAGC
>VUQS01048677.1:0-12224 GCA_015108495.1 Heterochromis multidens | reverse complement strand
CTGGATAGTCACGTTTTGGGGGGTTTAATAAATTCGGCCAGATTTCTAGAAATGAGAGCTGCTCCATCCAAAGTGGGATGGATGCCGTCTCTCCTAACAAGACCAGGTTTTCCCAAGAAAGTTTTCCAATTATCTATGACTATGGCTCACTTCACATCAGGTTCCCCCTGTGACCTTTGAGGTACATGTACAGAATCATAAGACCTGAAGAATGTCTGTATGTGACAGGACTAACTCAAAAGATTATGACAGTTATTACAAATAAGATGTGTTGACGTGATTGCTTTAGGTGAACTAGCTTTTCTTCACTTACAGTTAAATCAAATTTGTCACTGCACTGTTGTGTGCTTCCTCGTGTGTTTACCCTTTATTGAGCTGACTGAAGAGGACACAGAGAAATTCATAAAACTGCTGGTCTTTCTCAAGTAGTTTTGAGTGAGTGCATTCAAAGTGAGTTTGCAGAGAGACAACTCATCACAGGATGGCTCTTTTAAGGGCTTGTGTTACAGACACACCTGTCACACTCTGTCTAGACTCCAAAGTGGGAACAGCAGTACCTCTTGTCCTTGTTTTAATCCCTACATCAGTTCCAGTTCCTCAGAGATAAAGACAGAAGGTGTGACAGCTCTGGTCCAACTATAACCACCAGATCCTACTCTCTTCCTACACACACTTCAGCCTCTACGATGGCCAAACACCTCCTTCTACATTCAGGATGACAACATGCCACTCCCACAGCGGTGATACATTTCACATACTGCACAAGACACTTTCACATCCAGCAGGGATAAAAATAGAGTCATTGACAGACACTGCATTTTCTGCTTCACTTGGTAAGTAAATTGAGCAGTCTGTGTGAGTGGGGCACCTGGAGACAAATGTGTCTGCGCGTCCACCTTCCCCAGATGCTCTGATCTGTGGCTGAAAACAACAGCAGCACTGATCAGAAGCACAAGGAGTCACTAGGCAGAGTCTCAGAGGAGAGTCATTTTTTACAGGAAGTGTTGATGAATACGTGGCATTAAATCATCAGATCCAGCTTTAAAAATCTGGGGGGCTGATGCTTTATATCATTGCTATTTAAATAATTGGAGAGTTATCCTAAGCCTAACCCCCATAACAGGGAAACATTTTTCTGAATACATCTGAAAAACCTATGGAAACACGGTGGTCTTGGTCAAATGTTGAAAAAGTGAGATGTTTTAATTTGTAACAAAGATTCAATTCAATTTATTCAATTCAGTTTTATTTATATAGCACCAAATCACAAGAACAGTCGCCTCAAGGCACTTTATATTGTAAGGTAAAGACCGTACAATAATACAGAAAAACCCCAACAATCAGATGACCCGCTATGAGCAAGCACTTGGCAACAGTGGGAAGGAAAAACTCCCTTTTAACAGAAAGAAACCTCTGGCAGAACCAGGCACATGGAGGGGCAGCCATCTGCTGCGACCGGTTGGGGGTGAGGTGAAAGAGAAGCAGTCAGGAGCTGCTATGTTTATTTTTAACTCACTTCCTGTATGGTCTGTTCTGACCAGTTTCACTATATCAACTTCTGTTTCAAACAGACTCAAATTTTGTGTCACTGGTTATGAGAGCTGGGTCTCCAGCTATGATTGGGTTGAAAGGTTCACAGTTTCCAGGCCAGATGGCAGGTGAATGCTCAGAGAGTGCTCATCATTTTTTCTGACATTCACCAAGAACTCGTCCTTTAGGGTGACATTGACAATGTTGAGGTCTACTGTAATTTCTTAGAGAACACTGAGCAGAAACAACCTGAGTGGTGGTGTGTGCCAGAGTGCACTTGTGTGCTGGCTTAGAGTTCGACTCCCTGTAAGTTGAAGGATTTGGCACACTCAGTGAGATCCAGCAGGAATCACAGAGGTATGGTATAAATGGACACAACAGCACTTTCTAGAATGGTCTAGAAATAGTAGAAGCACTGGAAACCATTTGGTCATTCCTGAGAATATGATCTTGAATGAGAGATCGTCCAAATTTCAGACTTTTTAATTTTATTTTTATGAGCCAGCTGACCTCATTTGGTTACAGCAGCCTACCTCAACAAGTGGGCAGGTATGAGTTAAAGAGTTGTTTGAATCATTGTTTTCAAAAAATTTTTGAAATATTTTATCAAGCTGTTTTTATGCATGTAAAAATGGTTGAGGACAATAACGAGAACAATGAGCTAAAACCAAATCCCGGTGCGTAGGACGTGCAGGGTGTCAGCTTAGGCCTGGTGGGACATCAAGAAAGTAACACTTTTCTAAGTGCTTAGAAGATTTTACAGATATACTATGAAAATGTACATTAAAAGGACACAATGGAGTAAAACACAACCTTGTTTGCAGTTGCAGGTGTACTGTTGCTTCTATATAGTAATTGTGGTCTGTGGTGCACTCCCTACCCCTGCTACCACCTCAAATACAGAGGCAGTAAAAATATTTCCAGAGTTGATTTTAGAATGTGTTTGTTATAGTTTGAAATATGAGATTATATTTGACCTGATTCCTTTTACAATCCACTTCACTTTAATTACGGGCCAGAACTAAATGTACATAAATAGGTACTATTTCAAAAACTCAGTGGAGCCATAAAATCTGTTTTCCATTACCCCACACCAACTTGGAGCAAAGACTGTAGCATATTTTCACAAGTACCAGCGCATTTCTAATTATCTCCTGTTTACAGACGCGAGGGAATAAGTTCATTTAGAAGTGAAAACAAAGATCCAGGCAGCGGCTGCCCTTGTGCTCTGGCAAAGCTGGTTACACCACCCACACCCCAAACTGAGCGTTCCTCAGGCCCGGCCCAGCACACAGACTGGGTGTCTGGCTACCCGCTCTAAAGCTGTTTGGCTCCACTTCAGCCCTGTAATCCCTGAGCACAGAACCACCCACGTGTGGCCTTCAGAGGGAGGAGGTGGCCCTGCCCTCTCAGCCTCTAGCCTCTTCATCAGAGAGAGAGAGAGAGACAGAGAAAGAGAGGATTAACTTAACTAACCACTGCTTCTCATGCTCTATGCTGGAAATGTTGCTCTTAGCCAGCCAACGTTGCTTAAAGACGGACAACATCCACATGCAAGCATCATACATTTGTGCACCCATTAAAATCAATGATGCATACACATACAAAGCTGCAGAGACAAAAGCTGGCAGATGAAAACATACTTGATGTTTTGTTGGTGACCACATGGAATCCAATCTGTACACATTTATGCTCTGCTGTTGTAGCTCCTCTGACCACGATGCAGTTATTCAGCTTATCTCTGCTAATCCTCAGGCCATAACTCTTCCTCCATTCTGCATCGGCGCTGCCCCCAAGCTCTAGTGCCAAACCATTAACCCACAGCAGTTCAGGGAGAAGTAAATACTGAGCAGTCTCACATACAAGATGACGTTATTACAACCTGAGTCTTATCTTCTACCATTTTATTTTTAAGAGTTATGAAAACAGTGATGGATGCTGGATGGTTCTGCAGGGTTCTTTATAGGAATAACTCTTAGAGATTTAAAGAGGTATTCTGTCACCTTACACTTATCTAGAATTAAATGAGCATATTTCTCAAAAACAGTTACTTTAAAAATTAAATGTGTCAACTGACGTCACTTTTACTCATTAGTTATTACTCATTAAGGCCTTTGTAAAAGTAAATGCTTAGTCTCTGTAGATAAGGTCTTTGTTGTAAAAGTGAAGATTTTTTAAATCCTGTTGATATACTTTTGTTTTCTCATCAGCAGAGGTTTGACTAACGTCTTTGTAGCAATACAACTATATTTCAAAATCTTTTAATGATTGGTAAAAGTGTCCAATATTACTAGAATAAGACCAAAGTTTTAATAAACCAGACATATATTTTAAGCAAGCCAGACAGATTTAATCTCAGCTATAGTAAATAAGATTTATCCCTGCCTTGGATTCAAAAATCAATCAGTGTCACTCTTGGGTATAAATCCTTATATAGAGTTTAGTTCTACTTTCTGTATGTATGTTCCAAAGCAGGGTTGAGCTTTTATAATCAGGTCCTATCTTCAGTGTTTGTTGTTGCCAGGTCTGAGCGACATGCAGACAATCCACCCAAAACACGATGCTATCTGGTGATTTAAGACAGGAAGCACTTTTCAGATGTCCTCCATAGATACAGATGGTGATGCTGTATCATTGTTCTTTATTTTACAGATTTTTTCCATGAAAAAAAAACCAAAAAAACAATCAGATTTCAGCCAACCAAATAACACTAGATAACATTTACTGAAGCAAAAGCTTTGAGAAACAACTCATCATGCGCTGCCCAGACGTGTCGTCTTTTTTTCCCCATAGAACACATGACAGATCATGACTTGTTTAGTCTGCAGTAAAAACAGATGAGTGGCTTGCAGTGACGTAGACCTTAGGCATTCTTGGTAAAGCTGCTACTTCATTAGTATTCATAAACATTTTGCTATTCCAGGCAGAGCGACCGACTGAGTGTGCTCAGTCTGTGTCTGAGAATGGCTGGACACCGGCTATGCGTGAAGAGAAGATGCAAAAATACCATAGGGAACAGAAAAAACAAGGCAGGCTGACTTGAGATAAACAGTTCACAACAATGACCCTGAAAACATCGAGTCCACAGTTTACCCAGAGAATTTGGACTCCCTCTCCAGATCTTTGCTCATTTCACTTCTACGTGAAAGCATTTTCTTTTTAAAATAAAGTCAGGATTTCCATATAATTAACAATGCAAATCACACTTACCAACCAAAGTGGACAAATTTATCTCTTACTAAATTCTTATCCAATCTAGTGATTTACTACAGCAAAACAGCCCTTAGCTACAAATAATCAATGGTGTGTCTATCATCATTATTTACTGTGAAATTCTGATGCCAGGTGGCATACTCACACAACTTTCCACCTTTACAAAGTCGCTGTGTATTACACTTCAACATCTGCTTCCTTACACCACAAAAACCTTGCATTTTCTGTATACTGTAATAATGTTGTTCTCAAATGAATAATTCTTGGGAGAAGAGGGAAAGCTAAAGTTTCCCACCAGCCCACTGTGGTTTGGTACCACCTTTTTTAGTCACATTACCCATATTAAAGGAGCTAACACTCTATCAAATGGCTCAAGACTGCAAGAATTCTAAAGCAACAACAGCTAAGCAAATACCTTAAAAATGATTCAGTAGACTGGTTTTTGGTTTTTAGTAACCTCTGTATGTGTAGGTTTCTTCCTGGCACCAGGTGCGTCAAACTGGTGAAATGGGATTTAATTCTAGGTGGAGCAGAGACATTCAGTGCTGCCAAGTTTTCATTTCCCTGAAGGTTCCACACACTTCTGAAGAAGCCGTGTCCTTCTGTTCCAACTTTTAACTTAGCTGTCACAGACTGCGCTTTTACACCCTCTAGAGGCAAATTAAATCTCAGTTTGCATATGGTAATAAACACTGACAAATAAATGTTTCATAAAACTGCATTGTAGTGTCTGCTGAAAAGTGTCTCCTAGCACTGGGTGGTGTGAGTGCTGCCTACGTCATCACCACCACCAATAACACAGGACATACCTTTAGGAAGTACAATGAGATAGTATAAAGGGCGACAGGGAACAGGTGCTGGATGGATGAATGGCTCAAACACAGGACTTTCACACCGGAGACTGACTTTCAGTGTCTTTTCCATTTTCCGTTGTTCTTTGGTTAGTTTTAGGCAATAAACTACAAGGTTAGGTTCAGTAAAAGGCTACAGTTTGAATTTTACAAATTGAAGACAGAGTTCTTTGCTGTCTGTCAGGCCAGAGGCAAATGAGAGAAACTAATGACGGCTGAATGTGCTGCACGTCCCCTTCACGGGTCCCCCGTTTCACCTCCCCTTTCTCTTTATGTCCCTTCTCTACTATCCATTGCTCATCACTGGCACCAAGTGGGCAGCTCTGCTGCCAAAGTGACTGATGGGCAGCACCATCCGCTGTCCGCTCTGAGCAGGACCATCAGGCCAAAATTATGCAGTCTGAGATCCAAGCTGAGTGGTCATGACAGGTTATGGATTCGCCTGCTGCCCCTGCTGCTTTCAAGGGCATTTTATCCAGACGAGGGAAAAGATTCAGAGGCTCAGGAGAAGCAGCTGTACATCATCTGCTGAAAGGCACAGGACTGAAAAATGAAGGGGGTGTGTGTGTGTGTGTGTGTGTGTGTGTGTGTGTGTGCTCTATTATCAACCAGGAGAAGAGATGAAACCCATCTGGTTCAGGCCTAACAGGAAAGTTCCCGAAATGTCACAGACAAGACGGGAAAAGAAATGGAAAGAAGCAAGACCTTAAACTAACAAAGAAAATGAAATGCCATTCTGTGTTAAAGACAGAAAATGAAAAACAGAAGGGAAAACTGTTTCTCTATGAAGCACACATGCTGTAAAACTGTTGACACACAGAACACCAGAGACCCCAGAGGTTTAAAAACAAAGTCCATCCACAGTAAGATTACAGTGAAGACATGAACCTACCTTCATTGTAGAGAAGCTCAAGACAGGCAGAGGCCTGTCTCGACCTAGCATAACCCAGCTAGACTGTTCACTGACAATTCCAGACAGCCTGTGACAGCAGGGCACCTCTACACTACACTAACAGACTTCCAGAGCAGCATGGCTCTAGTCCTGGTTAGTGTGACTAGTAGACAGCTCCTGTCCTGCCCCTCCTTCTATGATGTAGAACACACACACACACACACACAGACACACACACACACACACACACTGAGGCTATTGAAGGACAGGTAGCACCTCTGTCTATACACGCTGGCTCTGGCCGCTGCTGATGTTGGCATCTGCAATAAAGACCGCCTTTCTCTTTGCTGTGCACCCCTGCCTTCCTGCTGGAGTTTTCACCTCTGCCAAGGAGAGCTGCAAGGCTGAAATGGAAGAAAGGTTATGTGACGGCGTTATGCTGGCTGTGTCTGCCCGCCTGTCAGGGGAAGGGAGTGGCAGCCTGGTGTGACACACTTGATTACACTGGCTGATTGGGGATTATTTTTGGCTTCCACTGGCACCCTAACAAAACTGAAACACTATGCTGAGTTTTCTCCTATAATTACCTCTTCCAGTCGTCACATTAGTTGACTGTCATTCATCTGACATCAAATAACCCTCTGTTTTATTTAGTGGAAAACATGCTATCAAATAACCAGTCTTAAAAGTGCAACATATGACACCCAGAGTCGCCTTCTCCTCCTGTCAGTTGACACCCTGTGTGAACTTAAAGAAATAGGGAAGTAGTTCAGTGGGAGTGGCAGTAAGTTAGAGTTATCAGCATTCCTGGAACAGCATATGGTGACTTGCATGGTTTGGGATTCAGAATGGAGTTTCCATTCTGAATCTAATTGCAGATAATTAAGTATTGATAATCAATGGGGTGAGCCACAACATGGCTTCATGGCTTATCCATCTGGAATGCCCTAAAAGTACTTGGACAGAAAAAGACAAAAACTTTTTTTTCCTCAGTTTTAGCACTGCTTGTTACTACCATGTTTTGCTAAAAGAAAGCAAAGTCCTTTACATTAGTTAAAGCTACAATAACTATCTACAATTTATTTTCAATAATTAAACTGACCTGAGAAGACGTTTCATTTTTCTGGGATTATGTTTGATAAAGTTGGGGTGGCCTTTTCTGTGAGAATAAAGAAAGTCCCACGTAAAAACATTACAAGCTGCGCTAATGGTATAAATAGTACACACTTCCTGTCTCTTGAGTAGGTGCAGCTGGAAGTCTTGTGAATGTTATGTCGATAGAGCAAAGTAAGGTTCAGTCGTACATTATATGATGTTATCAGTAGAGGTAAGTGGACTTTCAAGTAAATGTCAAAGTTTGTAGGCATCTATGTAGTATATTGTATTTTCTTGGAAGGGATATCTGTGATCATGTTCACTTCTCCAGTTGGAAATCAAGTGGCAACCTCTGGAGAAAACAAAGAAAACCAACATGTAAGTTCCTAAAACTGCAGTTCCTCTATTGACCACTTGAGGCTCGCTCCAAAAAAGCCAACCCCATTATAGTCCTATGTTAAAATGCCCAACTTTATAGCATTAAAAATAACATTTACAGCCTGGTACAAAAAAATGTTTTGGTGTCAATGGATAGTTTCCCCCTTCATAACAATGCTGTGTTGAAGGATTTATTTATTTATTTTTAAATAACTTACCTGTTGGATTTTGTTAAGGATTAAACAACATCCAACAGGTAACTGTCTGCTAGGCCTCTTCTTCGCTTATTTGAATGACCAAACTCTTGACTGTGTTTGTCATGTTGGTGCCTTTAGTAGCACTTTAAATGGGACAATCTAAGAATCTGCCGTGTGGTACAGGTCATCCAACAAGTCTGTGCTTCCAGTTTTGGCGAGTGTGAAATTAGATTCAGATTAACTTTATTAATCCCAAAAAAAGGAAAATTATACTATATTATTAGTCTGTTACTTAGTACAATCCACTTCTATGTGATGTAGCAAACTAACTAAGCTTGCTAGCATTGGTTGATTACTTAGCACTCTGCCTGCTCATTCTAAAAACCCCCAAATGGCACTAAAATGTGGAGTCCAGAAACCAGATGTCATGGGTTCTATGTTCATCTTCTATATGCAGTCTTTGACACAGACATATGCAGTGACTTTAAGACAAACTGTTTTGTCTTGCAACTAACTTTTGGGGTGGCTGTAGCTCAGGAGATAGAGTAGGTCATCTACTAATTGGAAGGTTGGTGGTTCAATCCCTGGCTGCTCTAGTCTGTATGCCAAAGTATCCTTGGGCAAGATACTAACCCTGAGTTGCTCTCCGATGTGTTCATTGGAGTGTGAATGTTAGATAGACAGCACTTAGGCACAGAAAAAAAAGTGCTTGGGTGAATGAGTGAATAAGGCATGTTGTATAAAGTGTTTGAGTGTTAAAATAGAGTAGACAAGCTCTATATAAGAACTAGTTCATTTACCATTTAACCAACATCTGTGTCCCACTGTGACCCTGTAAAGAATGTTTCATGATAGGTTGTTTTTGTTGTAAGTTTAATGTTGCTTAACTAGCAAGATTTAGATTTAATGAGTCCCAAAGAATTCTGGCTGAGTTACTATTGTTTTTATTGCTCAGCAGCAAAATTAATGCACTTTACTTATTGCTTTACTTTAATAACTGACCTCAGTTCTGTCAGGTGCTTTAACCAACCCTAAATCACACACATATCTTGCATTTAACACGTGTAGAAACAGAGAGCAAGACATTGTAGATTAACAGCTAAGTTTGGACGATTTACTGATCATCCAGCAAGTAGTTTAGCCTGAGTGACCACCATTCAAGTTCAAATAAAGCTAAGTGACTCCTGAATGTTCTCAGACTTTAGTAAATGTTACCAAGCCAACTAAGAACCTAACAATATTTAATATTTAAAATTTCCCCTTAATAAAAAAAATCATCATTTAAAGACTGCATTTTGTATTTACTTTTCTAATACTTGTCTAATATTAAAATGTGTTTGAGAATCTGAAACATGTAATCCCTCTTACTGTATCTGCGCACATTAGCCTCTGCCCTGAGACACTATCAGCAAAGAGCTTACAAGCCATCACCCACTCTACACATTCATCTAAAAACTATTGCTGCAGCTCAATCATATAACTCCCTTTCACTGTCTCAGCTGATGCGTAATCCTTAATACTCCAAAAAGCAATCTCTACCATATGTTAAAGTCAATCAATATAATTTATTTCCCATTAATTTGCTGATGCAGGCTTTGAACTGGCCACTTTCAATCATGCTCTGCGACATGTACTCGTTGTTAAGCATCATTTGCATTTCCGATCTATGTTGCCAGGCACATTTTGTCCTGTACATTTGTGTAGCATTAGTAATTAGAGTAAAAGTGTGCCCCAGCTGGCCAAGCTGTCAATATTAGTCGTAATGAGCAGCACAAACAGGTCCAACATATACACTGCCAGTTAAGTAACTGAGGCAGAAGCAAATTTATTTTAATGTCATTCAAGACAGCACATGCTGAATAGGAAGGAATCTGCCTGATCTGTTCAAAGACTCGGCCAAGCAGAGGTCAACTAGGGGCCACTGAAAATGCTTACTCTTTCCCAAATAGATCCTTAGACAGATGAAAGGATCTTTGATTCTCTCCTTCTCCCCTAGAGATCCATTCTCCTCACCTTGAATGCTTCCTCTTCAAATGTAACTGCTGCTAACCTTTTGAACCAGCACTTCCTCTACAAATCTCCATGGCAAGGGGCCCCCTTTTTCCACAGGCCACTCAAGTTGTGTTGGCTTGTTGCTCTAGGATGTCTAAAAAGGAAACCTAAAATGCTCTGAAACATGACAAATCTGAGCAGGCAGATCGGGTGGTGTTCAAACATGCAAGTCACGCTGGTGTAGTACAAAATAATCATGGCCATGGAATAACCGTAAATGAGCTAAAGGGTCTGCCCGCCTGTCAGGGAGGTTTGACTAAGATTGCTGTTTCATCTTCATTCATTTGACAATGATTTCATGATAATTAAACTGATGATAGAATAAGTGCACTATGTGCCTTATCTTTAGATGCAGTGGTGTTAACTGGCCTCATCCATGTGTGAGAGTGGTAAGTAACCCTGAAGGACCTCTAATATACAGGCTCAGCATGATCGAAAGGTTGAGTTTCATTTATGTCTGGGATGAACACTAGAATCTCAGCAACTTTCCATTTCAGTGAAATATGATTTGGACAGTCAGCAGAAGTTATTTCCCTAAGCTAAAAAATATGGATGTCATGAAAAGGAAGGAGAGGCAATTGTTTTTAAGGATGAGAAGGTGAACAATACAATATATCAAAAAGAAGAGGAAGGGACATTTTTTTGTATTCGCTTCCAGTCATCATTTCCCACAAACTACTGCTGCGGGCCTCAATCTCAAGCATTTGTCAAGAGCTTTTTAGTGAAGTGAGCACCATCTGTTCCTAGAAACTATTTGTCAACTAGTGTTTGGAAGTGGTAGGTGGAAAAAGTAGACTGAGAAGCACTGATGACTAGTGGCTGTTTTCTAAAAAAAAAAAAAAAATCCTCCTGATGTCTCAGCTGGACTCCGAGCATTAAGAATTCCCAGAAGACAATCATATTTTGCTGTCTCCTGAGGGTATGAATACAGCTTCTGAATATCTGCCAAGCAGGCAACTGAACGGCCTGACAGGACCTGTTGGTTTGAACACAACTGCCAGGTACGCCCTACTGTGCCTCCCTCCCCTTTGTGAGGTTACATGTACGCCTAAACAACTTGACATTTTCTTTCCATGAAAAGAGATTATCACCATAATCTACTGGACTGATTCTGAAATTTGCCATGCACACAGCTAATATATTCAAGAAATCGTTTCTTGAACACAAAATCAAAATTGCTGCATCCTCTAATGAGCTCCCTCCATAAGACCGTGACATTTTGACACCAAATTAGCAACAGTTCATGTTTGCTATGGTGCTATGGGACTGTCACTGCATTATTTTAAAACTTAAAAATGTGATGACTCTCAGGAAGGTTCAGGGTTTATGCATTTTCCATTATTTTAAACCACATTAATTTATCTTTATCCTCCAAAAGTATTACTTACATTAAAGGGGACCTTGGTCATACACCTTTACAATGATGGATGCTTATATAAACGCGGACAAAGTTTCAAATAATAAGATCAGTGTAATATGTAAAACTAATGCCTGTGACCAAAAAGCTCTGGCTTCAGACTGCTCTAAATGCTATGTTTCAGTTCAGTTCAGTTTTTTTCTTATGTCATCAAGATGGGATGTTGCTCATATGGACATCTTTGCACTAAAGCCCCACCCACCTGTTGCTCTAATCTTTTGTTTATAAGGGGCAGCCAATCAGAAGAAAGTTTGCTTCAAGGGAAACAAAAGAATGCTAAAACACATTGTTTCAGACTGAGGATGAACTGAGGGGTTGCACCAACGCAACATATAAGATAAATAAGTATTGTTATGAACTTCCTTCTCCCTTCACCCCCAACCGGTCGCAGCGGATGGCTGCCCCTCCCTGAGCCTGGTTCCGCTGGAGGTTTCTTCCTGTTAAAAGGGAGTTTTTCCTTCCCACTGTTGCCAAGTGCTTGCTCATAGGGGGTCGTTTGATTGTTGGGGTTTTTCTCTGTATTATTGTAGGGTTTTTACCTTACGATATAAAGCGCCTTGAGGCGACTTTTGTTGTGATTTGGCGCTATATAAATAAAA